>MU747468.1:55596-184023 GCA_026770625.1 Nicotiana glauca | reverse complement strand
CCGGTCGAATTTTCTCAAAAACCTTCAATTTTCTATATTTAGCCAAATGACTTCAAAATGACCTCCGGACATCCGAATTCACTTCCGATCGTGCTTCCATTTCTAGAATCACCATACGGAGCTAGTACAACTTTCGGAATTCCATCCCAACCCTCGGATCAGATTCTCACCTATCGACCGGATTCTTCCAAAATTCCAGCTTCACCAAACCTAGCTAACTTTCCCTCCGGACCTCCGAATTCACTTCCGTTTTCACTCCCAAGTCACAAATCATCCCCCGAAATTAGTCGAGTGATCGGAAATCCGTTTTGAGTGCTCTAACTCATAAGTCAACGTCGATTGACTTTTCTGACTTAAGCTTTTCTTAAATAGACTATTTGTCTCATTTATATCCAATTTCCACCCAAACCATTTCAAACTCACTAAACACGCATATTAACATACGAGGAAACATATAACGGGGATATCGGGGCTGAAATACAATAAATGACGGGTCGGGTCATTACATTTCAATTGCTTTTCAATTGCAATTTCATTAGGCTTAAGGTTGGATATAGTTGAATAGTTTGGACTCTTAATTAAATATAGTCAAATGTTAACTAAGGTAAAAAGTGGTTGTTTGGGTTAGTAATTTCAGGTAGCAAGTAAGGGTAGTTTAGACATCTAAAAGGGTTGTTTTGTTAAGAACTAGTAATTTTAGAACCCAAATAAGGGTAGTAGAGGTATTCCATAGGTAGAAGAACACCCTAGAGCCTTCTAGAAGTGGGCCTTAGTGTAAGTTCTGCATTTTTAATGCAATAACTTGGGTAACAAGCCATAAAATTAGGGATTAAGGTCCAATTTCTGAAAATAAAAAGGGGTGAAAATGAGTAAAATTTCCAGGACCTTCTACCCCCTTTTATGCCTATAAAAGGCATGTCTAGTGCCTTGGATTACAAATTTTAGAAGGCTGAAAATTACAAATCCCTTCCAGCTTTAAATTTTCCATAAAAATCCCCTTCTTTAAGTCTAAAATTCAAATTTGAATCTCAATAATCAAGAGGTTCAAATCTGAAATCATATAGCTTTAGAAACCTTCACCTTAGATCTTAATTACTGCTGAAAAATCCAAAACATACAAAAATCCAATAGATTTTTTTTAAAAAAAAAAACAGATGCTATTGCTTTAAACTTTTAGTTTGGTTGCAAGCTGATTTTCATATGAGTTTCCTATTGGTCTAGCTTCAATTTCAAGTAATTTTGGGTTTAGTTCAAGCTGTTTTGGGTTGTTTTGTTGCTGGTGATTCTCTGTTAATTTTCCTGGGTTTTGTGGTGCCATTTTGTCTTACGAATTGGCTCCATTTACTGTTGATATAAGCTGTTGATTGCTGCTATCTGCTACTACTGATCATTGCTTCTCTAATTTTGTTTCATTACCTAGGTACAAGCTATAAACTATGGTGCTGTACATGTGATTTGAGAAGTGAAATGGAAATCCAATTACTCTTAGCTTGATGTTTATGTTAGCTTGGTTTGACTCCAGTTTTAGTAAATAAATGTTGTACTTGGATGGGATTGTATAGACATTGATTTGAGTTAGTAAAAGTCGTATTAGCTATACATTGATATTATAATTCATACTTTGTCATACTTTGTTTGTTACTGACTTTTAATTTCATAAAACATAGTATTGTATTAGGATTAGTCATATAAGATTTAATAAACAGTATCTCATGTGTATGGGGACTGCTTCATACCTTTAGGAATGTTTCATGTGTTAATGAATAGTTGAATGCAATCCTGTGATTAAATAATAAGTAGAAGTAGTATTATAATTAGGGTAAATAATTACAGTTAAGTTTTGAGATCACATACTTGACATTCCAGCACGTTAAATAGGTCCCAAGTTTAATTACATTATCAAGCCTCTAATTGTTTGTACCATGTCCAGATTAAGTATCAAGTTTAGACTTAAGCCGTAATGATATGGAAATTGGAGTTCCCCTCTAACCGTTTGGTCTGATCTATGAATTGAATATCTTAGAATTGTTTGGTAAATTGCTTGGGCTCATTGATAGGCCCAAGTTGCGTAGCCCAATCCATTTAGACCTCAATGTGAATGACGATGTTCCATTTGATGCTTGTGTTGAAGCCCAGGCTGGGATCAGTCCTTTTAGCCCAAGGACATCACCTTTGTTCATCAGACCAATTTCAAAACCCATGTTGAAGGCCTAAAAATCGCTAGAAGCTAAAATCCAATAAATTACATTAGGAATGAGGGAGATCAATTTGTAATATAAATTTAGGTCTTCGGGTTAGGTAGTGGGTTCAAACTAAGAGGGTCCTTCCCTTTTGTTTGAATTCGGACTTGAACTCGAGATTCGAATTTATAAAAGTAAACTAATTAGGCCCTTTTAGAGACAAAAATAAATAGAAAATCTTAGTTTGCTTTAGGCCAACCTTTAAATAATAAAAGTGAGATGAGCCTCGACAAACAAAAAGAAATATACAAATTGCGGGGCCCTCATCAAGTACTTAATTAAATACTTAGAAATGGGAGTGTGCCGTTTAGCGAATTGCACGGCCCTCCACAAAGATAATAACCCACTAGTCACTTTAGGCGCGCTTTTTACTAATCTTACCTTCCTAAATATGGGTGTGCATTTCATGAGACCCAAATCCAAATCACAAAACGTCGAATAAGAATGTGTCGAGGATCGAGGTGCATTTCATGTGACGTGATCCGAATACACATTTTTAAACGATGTTCACTTTCGTAAAATTAGTTAAAAGCGGTATGTAAGGCCCCGTGAAATCCCTACTCGAAAACTCGGATCCTGTGATGCCAAGTTAGGATTATGTATGAACAATTCATAAATATACTTCGCGGATCGCAAGCTCGCCGTGGTGCAGAACTTTTTGGATTGAATAAAGCATTAAAAAGTCAAGAATAAGTTTCCTGAAAAATACAAGGAATGCGGTCCAGAATGCGGTCGAATAATCGAAATGCGGACCCCATGTCTGCCGCAGAGTGAGGTAGAAAGTTGGTTAAAGTGAAGACAATTATGCGGTCGAAATGCGATCGCATAATCAAAATGTGGACCGCATAGTCGTCGCATATTTTCCTTCGAATTTTGCGAAGGGCCAGTTCTGCGGTGCACTTTGCGACCGTAGAACATGAATGCGGACCGCATTCTTACCGTAGACTGAGTCAGAATGTTTAGTTTTTGGGGAGCATTTTGCGGTTATTCATGGGTATAACAATGGATTCCTTGCATGCATGTTAAACTTAGAGTAGTGAGAGGTGGTGAATTAAAGAGGGGTACAAAGTGATGTAAATTTCTCTCAAAAAAGGACCTAAGAGCATATTGCACCTCCAGGGTTTGTCAATATGATTGAACCAAGCAAAAGTCTCAATCTCATCTCTAATTCTTGATTTAATTTGTAATTTTTACTCATTAGATCGAAGTGCTCAGAGTTTCGGAAATTTGTAATAGAGTAAGGAAAGCTTTATTGTAGTATGTATGGCTAAAACCCCCTTTTTATTAGAAATTGAGCTTTATTATTATTTACGAAAGTACTGTAATAGTTAAATTGGCTAGTGTATTGATTGTTACTATGAATTAATTGAATTGCATATGTCTATACATATTCGTGAAGTATGTGCCTCAATGTGAATAATGTACCAATCTTGATAATTAGATAATGATGAAAAGAACAGTTATGTGTTGAAATACTTGGGCTATAAGCTGGCATTGAAACAAAGAATTATTCATGCTAGCTATGTGCTCACTACCTGTGATTGCAACTTGAATTATCTTTGATATATGTTTCTATGATCACAACTTGTAAAACGAATGTTGGAAAGGGAAAACGATGTGATGATGGCGGCCATGAGTGCCCAGGAATTGTTATGATATGTGTAGAGTAAAGATTTGATGGTGTTGACTAATAAGAATGGAGTAATGCCTCCAATGAGGTGACCTAGACGATCGGGTCGTGATCGGACAACATGACACACACATGGTCGTAATGTGTTGATATTGAATTTCGGAGAGGGGAAATAAAATATTGATTGAAAGTAATGCCTCCAATGAGGTGACTTAGCCGGTCGGGTCGTGACCGGACTCCGCTCGAGACGATGATGGTAATGAGAATAGAGGTGAACATGTGACAGAAATGCCCTATTCTATGTTGTGGAAATTGTATGAAAGATTATATGAATTGCTTCTTTTATTTTCCCATATTATTTGCTTGTATCTGTTTGACAGTTCTTTCTAGTAAATGGTGTTTAGTTATACATACCAATATAATTCAAATGTACTGACGTTCCTTTTGCCAGGGGCGCTACATTCGTGTTATGATTGTAGGTGGATCTATAGCAGGCACTCCAGTCCACCGGCAGTAGCACCTCCTCCACTTTCCATCAGCTGTATGGGTGAGCCCCTTTCCCCTCGGGGCCCGGCGTGGCTTATGACACTGTTCTTCCCGGAGTCTTGTTTTTGTATTTGTGTAAGGTATAGCCGGAGCCTTGTTGCCGGCATTTCTGTATTATTCTCCAGTTATATTTAGAGGTTCCGCAGACAGGTTGTGGGTAGTGTTGGGTATTGGAAATTAAAATAGAAATATTGATGTTTGGAAATGATATATATATATAACTTGTAATACCCTTAAAGTGGCGAAATGAAGTTGCAAATGAAAACGAAATGGAAATCGTTAATTATATGTTGATAGAATTTGATTAATTAAGTCTATCCTTTATTTAATTATGAGTTAGGTTGGATAGTATGTATGAAACCTGCCAGGCTTGCTCAGTCGGGTTTGTCGGTTGATCACCGGTCGTGCTCCTTGGATTTTGGGGCGTGACAAACTTGGTATCAGAGCCTAAGGTTTTAAAGTGTCCTAGGATGTCTCAAAGTCGTGTCTAGTTGAGTCCTTCTTATCAGTATGTTGTCGACCACATCTATAAGTTGGAGGCTATTCGAACATTTAGGAATTTCACCCTTCTTTTATACTCCAATCGTGCAATGGAGCTCAAGTTAGGAAGCTAATTTTCTCTCTAAGTCTTATTCTCAAGATTGGTAACCTTGATGCCACAACTCGCGAATTTGAGGCATGTAAGGAGGGATTGATCCCACCATTGAGTCCGAGTGGATTGCCCAAGGGCTTGTTAGGAAAATCTATTGAGATGTGGATGGATTGGTAAAATATTTCGCTAAGAGGGGAGTGTCCTTGTCCCTATTGATGTCTCTGCAGTATCAGATTATATGTTATATCAGAATGTTACCTATGTATGTTAGGGATGTAGAGTCGAGGGGTATCGATTAAGCTATTGCCCTATCAACCTAACATCGTTAAGGTAGTCAAATCAGAATTTCTACTCGTTATATGTGTACATCCATATTGAAGAGTTCTCATAAATGTGGTCTTACCAAGATGTGGAATAACAAAACATTTCGTGTATCAACTCTTTGAACAAGACGCACTATTCATGAATCTACTCCTTTATGAATTCTCTTATTTACATTCTTGCGGAATTAAGTTTTATCATTATGACTTTGAATTGAGTTATAACTCTAGGATTGATGTTTCCCACTTGCTTTTCCTAAATTCTCACCAAGGGATTATATCTGATGAATTTCTTACAGAATCGTTTTATTTAAATGGACAAAATCTACTCGCTTGTGCCTATACATGTACCGTCATAAAGTTTACCTATGTGGTGTCAAGTTCCATACAAAGCATCCTAGTGTTGTGATCTGTCTTGGGTCACTCTTTTACTCGGTTGTGTAAATGGCTGATATGGTTTGAACAGTCAATCTACTATCTTGCGAACATCATCATTAAATCTTCTCACTGCCTAGTAACATAAGAGCGTACCTTAACACCTCACATGAGTGCATGTCAATAGAAATGGTCACTGTGTGCATGAATACAAAGTGTCTTTGAAAATTGAAATCCTCTCGTCCACGTCATATAAAGATCATGTGTCGCCATAATTTTTGTGTCCACTTGGGACATCCCGCAGTAAGTAACACACCTTATCCTAGTAGTATTGTTGCTCGTGGCATTGTCGTATATTGCAGTTGGGACCTAATACAACAGAAGCGTGTCCAACTTATGTCAAATGTTTATCTCCTCTTTTTACCTCTATAACATGTGTTAATTATGTTCTCTAGTTAGTGAATTCATGGTGCTAGATTTCCCACACTTGTTCGATAACTATGAGAGAACATATCCTTCTATGAGTCATTGTGACACTCTCTGCCTCGTAAGGACCCTTGTTACGCTTTTCGTCAAAACCAAGCACACCTTTGGGGGTTATTATAGCACAACGTTAGTTTCTCATGTTTTTCTGTCTTCCATTAGCATCTGGGTAGTTCTCAAGTTAAAATCTATGAAGAACTCATTAAGAACATCAGCAAACCCTCCATGATTATTCTATACTATCTGTGAGACCCCGTAAAATTTTTGAACTCAAAACCTAGTAACTTGTGGTGTCGGCTTCAAACATGTGTTAGGAATGTGTAGATGCGGTTCGAACCCTTGGTAGTAAACTAAGCTTTTAAAAATCAAAAGAATAAAGTTTCCAGAGATTGCCATTTATAAGGTCCAGAATGTGGTCATATATCAGCTATGCAGATCGCATTCCTGCCGCATAGTGGAACAGTAGATTGGTCAAAATTGATGTTGAAAATGTGGTCCATTATGCGACTGCATAATCAATATGCGGACCACATTCCTGCCGCGTACCGGAACAGACCTTCAGAGATTTAAGGGCATTTCTGTGGTCCACTATGCAGACCGCATTTCAGTTCTGCGACCACAGATCTTGTCGGGCTTATATTTTTCACAATTTTAAAATCAGGCGCCTTTTTAATAAAATACCCCAACCCCCCTCATTTTTAACGGCATTCTGATTAAATTAAGAGAGAGGAAGAAAGGGTCTTGAGAGAAAAACTCATCTTCTCCAAAATCTTGTTCTATAAAGCTATCCGGGCCGGGTAAATTCAAGCTTATCTTCATACCCCTTTCCCTACAGATTTCGGTGAATTTGAAGTAAGAATTAAAAAGTAATTCGGCTCCAGGTATGTATGGTTAACTTTGAACTTGGTAAAATCACCCTGTTTAGGTATTCTAGTGCTTGGTATGTGATTTCTACGTGAATTGGTGAGAAGTTCTTTTGGTTGGTATGGTGGAGTGATTGTGGTTTTGCCTTCACTATATTGATGCAAGTAATTGAAAATAAACCAGGTTTGTGATTGTGAATGTGCTATGTTTTAAGAATTGCGACAAAAGTGATGGAAGGAAATGGGAATTGATGTATTTCGGAATAACTGTGGTAGAAATACATGTAGCTTAACGTGGAAGATTATCGTTGTGACCTATCTATGCATATGAGTTGTGAAATACATGGAAATGGTATTGATGGCCTTGGAAGTTCATGTAAATTATTGTTTTCACTCCTTGAGAATTATTGTTGTTATTTCTTGAGAATTGTTGTTGTTATTCTTCTGACTTGTTGGTTTTGGTGATGCTTGTGAATTGTGATTTTCTCGGTGGGATCGGGTTGCGCGCCGCAACACGAAGTAATAAGGTGTGGGTTGTGGTGATAAGGGTGGCCGAGGTAATAAAGTTGGAAAGCGATCGAAATCGCCATTGAAATGAAATTTTAAACCAATTGTGAAACTATTGATGTGGAAATATGGCAGGGGAAAATAAGGGAGATTGTAAATTTTTTTGGTTTGATTGTTCTCTCGTAGTGGATTTCATTGTTATTTCTATTACAATTACATACTAGTTTATGGAGGAGAGGTTGCATACCTGTTTGGCTTAATTGTTCTCTTTTTGTGGATTTGATTGTCGTTCTATTACTACTGCTTACTTGTTTATGGTTTGAGTTTACTTGGAGAAAAGTTCGTTCATACATACCAATACAATTAAATTGTACTGACGTTCCTTTTGCCGAGGATGCTACATTCATGTTATGATTATAGGTGGATCTGTAGTAGGTTCTCCAGCCCACCGTTCGTAGCTCTCACTCCACCTTCCATCAGCTTTTTGGTGAGCACCATTCCCCTCGGTGACCTGCGTGGCTTAGGCCGCTTGTTTCCATAGTTTTATTTTGCTGTTGTGTAAGGTATAGCCGGAGCCTTATTACCGGCAATTACTGTATTATCCTATTGTACTTTTGGAGGCTCCGTAGATAGTTGATGTTGTAAAAGCTTATATATATCCCTGTTTCTTTTGTTGGGCAATGAATTAATAACTTCACTAACTACTATGTATGTATATTTTTTGCAAAGGGTGTTTTAAGTTAATTATATGGCTAGTTTTTGCAAATAATGAGTAAGGAAAACTTGTGGTAATGCGTGGGGTAGGAAAGGCACCCAGGTCCGCTTGGCTAGGCCTTCCCGATCGGGCGCCAGTCATGTCCTTTGAATTTGGGGTGTGACAAACTTGTTATCAGAACTAGGTTCAAAGGAGTCCTGGGATGTCTCGGAGCCGTGTCTAGTAGAGCCCCACTTCTCGGTATGATTTCAACCACATCTATAAGCAAGGGGCTGCATGGAAATTTAAGAAATTTCCCACTTCTTTGTTATTCCGTGTCGTGCGGTGAAGTGAAATGTGGAAGTATCTATATCTAACTCATGCTTTGTTCCGAACTTTTCACTAATGGCACCTAAGAAGAGAGCTAGACTTGGCCTTGGGGCCAATGCCACCACGAGTGAGGCCGAGAATCATGTACCCGATACCGTGGGTGAGAGTGACTCCCCGGCCTTGACCCTACCTGGCCCGTCTGTCCCAAGCCATCATGTTCTTGATCCTGCCGCGGAAGAGGGTGCCACCATCCCTCCCACCGATATTCCTAATTCTGGCACCATCCCAGCTCCTAGTCCCAAGGCTTCTGATGTGGATCTTAGTGGAGCCATCCATATGTTGACCCAGCTAGTGGCCGCTTAGGCCGAGAGATCTCACGATGTTCCTACATCTTCTAGCGGATAGGGAGATTCTGCCAGTTCCAGAGTTAACCAGTTTTTACGGCTAGCCCCTCCAGAATTCTCACGCACAGATCCAGAGGCCGATCCGCAGGAGTTCCTTGATGAAATGTATAAGACCTTCCAAGTTATGAAAGCTTCAAAGATAGAGGGAGTTGAGTTGGAATCATATAGGTTGAAGTGAGCAACGTATTTATGGTTCGAGATATGGGAGGACTCCCGCAAGGAGGGAGGACCTCTGGCTCGATGGGAGGAGTTTGTAGATGCATTTATGGATCAGTTCTTACATGCTGAGACAATAGCAGCCCGTGCCACTGAATTTGGCTCGATGAGTGTTTGGGAGTATCACATGGAGTTCGTGAGATTTTCCAAGTATGCTCCCCAGTTGGTGTCGACCATGGCAGCTAGAGTTCGGCGATTTCTTTAGGGCCTTAGTCCCTTGGTAGTGAATGAGTATGTTACAACAGCCTTACACTCGGACATGAACTATGGGAAGATTGTGGGATTCACTCAGGCCATAGAGGCTAGGAAATTGAGGATTCGGGCGGAAAGGGAAAATAGCAGTAAGGCCCGATCAGCGGGCCACTCAGAGAGATCAGCTCAGGGGAGAGGGTCGTCAGGGACGTCCCAGTCATATGCTCAGTCCTCAGTGAGCGCACCACCATCTCTGCACAGTTACCAGCAGAGCAGCCGTATGAGACCGGGTTCAGACAGTAGGAGGCCCCATCAGTCCGGTCATTCAGGAGGGAGATCACAGCAGCAGAGGAGGGCTTCATGCCCCAAGTGTGGGAGATTTCATACAGAGACTTGCTACATGGATATCCCGGTGTGTATCATATGTGTATTGAAAGGCCACATTCAGCGAGACCTGTCATGTGCCCAGTCAGGGCATGGGTAGGGGATCTGATCAACCATCCGATTGTTCAGTCACTACATCATCTGTACGTCATCTAGCCCTGACAGGGGGTGGTGCAATTAGAGGAGGAGCTCGTGGTAGAGGTAGTCTGGGTTCTATGCTTTGAGTGTTCGCTAGAGTGCAGAGTCCTCTCGAGATGTGGTTATAGGTATCTTGTTTATCCGGACCATTGATTGTTATGCTCTTATTGATCCGGGGTCCTCCTTGTCTTATGTCACCCCATTCATTGCTTCAAGCTTTGGATAGAACCCGAACAACTTCATGAACCGTTGTCTGTATCGACTCCAGTTGGTGATTCTATCATTGTTGTGCGAGTTTATAGGAATTGTGTTGTCATGGTGTGTGGTCGTATTACCACGGCCGATCTTGTCGAGCTTGGAATGGTAGATTTTGATGCTATTATTGGGATAGACTGGCTTTATGCATGCTTTTCCACACTTGACTGCCGAGTGAAAATCATGAGGCTCGAGTTCCCTAATGAGCCAGTTACTGAGTGGAAGGGAAATGGTGTAGTGCCGAAGGACAGGTTTATTTCCTACTGTAAGGCTTCAAAGATGATTAGGAAGGGGTGTATCTATCATTTTGTTTAGGTGGCGGACACCACTTCAGAAGTGTCTACCCCCGAGTCCGTGCCGGTCGTGAATAAGTTTCTTGAAGTATTTCCGGACGAGCTTCTAGGGATTCCACCAGATAGGGAGATTGATTTTGGGATTGATATGTTACCTGATATGCAACCAATATCTATTCCACCATACGGAATAGCTCCAGCAGAGTTAAGGGAGTTAAAGGAGCAGCTAAAAGACTTGTTGGAAAAGAGGTTCATACGGCCGAGTGTGTCGCCGTGGGGTGCTCCAGTTCTGTTTGTCAGGAAGAAAGATGGGTCTCTCCAAATGTGTATTGATTACCGGCAGCTCAACAAAGTAACGATCAAAAATAAGTATCCTTTGCCTCGGATAGCTGACTTGTTCGACCAATTGCAAGGTGCAAGATTCTTCTCCAAAATTGATCTACGGTCAGGATATCACCAATTGAAGATTAGGGAGCAGGATATTCCCAAGATTGCATTTAGAACTCGCTATGGTCACTTCGAATTCTTGGTCATGTCTTTTGGGCTAACCAACGCCCCGACAAATTTTATGGATCTTATGAATCTTGTCTTCAAGCCTTTTTTAGACTCCTTTGTGATTGTTTTCATTGACGACATCCTTGTTTATTCACAGAGTCGGGAGGATCATGCCTATCACCTCAGGTCAGTTTTGCACACTCTTCATCAGCACCAGTTGTATGCCAAATTTTCCAAATGTGAGTTCTTGTTGGAGTCCGTTGCCTTTATGGTCCACTTTGTCTCAAGTGAAGGGATTCAGGTAGACCCCCAGAAAATTGCAGGAGTGAAAGATTGGCCTAAACCCACGACCCAGACAGAGATTCGTAGCTTCTTGGGTTTGGCAGGGTACTATCAGAGGTTTGTGGAGGGATTCTCCACCCTCGCCTCCCCATTGACTAAATTGATGCAAAAAGCAATTAAGTTCCAATGGTCCGACGCTTGCGAGAAAAGTTTTCAAGAATTGAAGGCAAGGTTGACCTCGACACCGATATTGGCCTTGCCAGAAGGCACGGAAGGATTTGTAGATTATTATGATGCCTCCAGGGTTGGTTTGGAGTGTGTATTGATGCAGCGTGGGAAGGTTATAGCGTATGCTTTAAAGCAACTCAAGAATCACGAGAAGAATTAACCGACGCATGATTTGGAGCTTGTAGCGGTTGTTTTTGCCTTGAAAATATGGCGGCATTACCTTTATGGGGTCCATGTGGATGTATTATCAAACCACAAGAGCCTCTAGTATTTTTCAGGCAGAAAGAGTTGAATTTAAGGTAGCGGCGGTGGTTAGAATTGCTCAAGGATTTTGACATGAACATTTTGTACCATCCAGGGAAAGCGAACGTGGTGGTCGATGCTCTCAGTCAGAAATCCATGGGTAGTTTGTCTCATTTGAGGGTGGATCAGAGACCCTTGGCTCGGGGGGTTTATCAATTGGCCAGTTTAGGGGTTTGCATTTCAGTATTAGATGAGGGAAATGTTATGGTGCATAATGGAGCAGAATCGTCAGTTGTGGTAGAAATCAAGGCGAAGCAGTTTATTGATCCAGCATTGGTTCAGTTGAAGGAAGCAGTTCTGAATAACAAGACTTAGGCATTCTCACCCAGCAGTAAAGATGGCATTTTGCGGTTTCAAGGTAGGTTACGTGTTCTAGATATCGATAAGCTTCGTTAGAGGATAATGGCTTAGGTCATAATTCCAGGTATTCCGTGCATCAGGGTTCTATGAAAATTTATCATGACCTCAAGGAGCTTTATTGGTGGAACAGTATGAAGAGGGGTGTGGCTAACATTGTATCTAAGTGTTTGAATTGTTAGCAAGTGAAGGCCAAGCATCAGTTGCCCAGTGGGCTAACTTAGCTTATGGAGATACCGACGTGGAAATGTGAGATTATTAACATGGATTTCATGGTTGGGTTACCTCGCACTCAGCACAAATTTGACTCAATTTGGGTAATAGTGGATCGACTCAACAAATCAGCTCACCTATTGCTAGTTAATTCCACCAACACAGCAGAGCAATATGCCAAGTTGTATATCAAGGAGATAGTGAGGCTCCATGGCACGCCACTTTCTATTATCTCGGATCGGGGGCCCCAGTTCTCGGCAAACTTTTGGAAGAAATTTCAGTGAGGTTTGGGTACTCAGGTGAATCTCAGCAGAGCTTTCCATCTGCAAACTGACAGTCAGGCCTAGTGGACTATTCAGACTCTTGAAGATATGTTGCGAGCTTGTGCCTTGGATTTTAAGGGAAATTGGGATGAGCACTTGCCACTTATAGAATTTGCTTACAATAACAACTTTCATGCTAGCATCTAAATTGCCGCATTCGAGGCATTATATAGACGAAGGTGTAGGTCTCCGATTGGGTGGTTCGAAGTGGGTGAAGCAGAACTGATAGGGCCAGACCTTGTGCACCAGGATATGGAGAAAGTTAAAATCATTCAGGGAAGGATGAAGACTGCTCAGAGTCTCCAGAAGTCTTATGCGGACGTTCTCCAAAGGGAGTTGGAATTTCAAGTTGGTGATTTGGTGTTCTTGAGGGTATCCCCTATAAAGGGAATCAAGCACTTCGGGAAGAAAGGTAAGCGGAGTCCTAGATATTTTAAACCGTACCGAATTGTGCAAAGGATAGGGCAGGTGGCCTATAGGCTAGAATTGCCTCCCGACATGTCATTAGTGCACCCGGTGTTCCATGTGTCCATGTTGAATAAAGTGGTTGGGGATCCATCCATCATCGTGCCAGTCAAAACTATCGAGGTTAATGAATAGTTGTCGTATGAAGAAGTTCTGGTTGCCATTCTTGATAGACCAGTCCGTAAGTTGAGAAATAAGGAATTCGCTTCAGTCAAGGTGTTGTGGAGAAGTCAACGAGTTGAGGAAGCCACATGGGAAGCGGAGAAGGAAATGAAAGAGAAATATCCCTATCTCTTTGATCTAGTCTAGAAGAAATTAGGTGACCTTTCTATCTCAAAAAACACTTTCATTATGTTTGGATTGGTTCCTTCCTAAATGCTAGTGAAGTTCCCTCTAGTTGTGCAAGACTTATAGGTGTTGTGGTTGTCTTATGTCCTGTGAAACATCTCTTTGGTAAATGAAAATTTGATGACGACTCTTGTGTTAAGTAATCAACTAATAGTAAGTGTAGATTGGTAATGAGTTACTTGTATGCATATAACATGTGAAAGTGATGAAATTATGTGAAACCTATATGAATAACTATTTCATAAGCAAAATGTATCAGGTAATCAAATGGGTGCAATTGTTAAGGTAGGAAATTGTATAACAACTTTAGGAATGGTTGTAATCCTGATATGATGTTGGAATTTGTGTTTCGGGGGCCCTCTGTCAGGTAGAAATGTCCAAACTCTAGAGAAATTTTTCTAAAATAAGGGGGGATGGCAAAAAGGTACAAGAACTTGCGTAACTTGTTTTCAAAAACCAACAAGCCTTAGAATGCTGAAGGTTTGGGGATAAGTCCTCATTCAGGGACAAGTGATTTTTATATGGGGGAGGATGTGAGACCCCGTAAAATTTTTGAACTCAAAACCTAGTAACTTGTGGTGTCGGCTCCAAACATGTGTTAGGAATGTGTAGACGCGGTTCGGACCCTTGGTAGTAAACTAAGCTTTTAAAAATCAAAAGAATCAAGTTTCCAGAGATTGTCATTTATGCGGTCCAGAATGCGGTCGCAGATCAGCTATGTGGACTGCATTCCTGCCGCATACCAGAACAGACCTTTAGAGTTTTTAGGGCATTTCTGTGGTCCACTATGCGGACCGCATTTAAGTTCTGCGATCGCAGAATGCGACCGCAGATCTTGCCGGGCTTCTATTTTTCACAATTTTAAAACTCGATCCCTTTCTAATAAAACAACCCAACCCCCTTCACTTTTAACGATATTCTGATAAAATTAAGAGAGAGGAAAAGAGGGTCTTGAGAGAGAAACTCATCTTCTCCAAAATCTTATTCTTCAAAGCTATCCGGGCCGGGCAAATTCAAGCTTATCTTTATACCCCTTTACCTACAGATTTCGGTGAATTTGAAGTAAGAATTAAAAAGTAATTCGGCTCCAGGTATGTATGGCTAACTTTGAACTTTGTAAAATCACCTTGTTTGGGTATTCGAGTGCTTGGTATGTGATTTCTATGTGAATTGGTGTGAAGTTCTTGTGGTTGGTATGGTTGAGTGATTGTGGTTTTTCCTTCACTATATTGATGCATGTAATTGAAAATAAACCAGGTTTGTGATTGTGAATGTGCTATATGGTAAGAATTGCGACACAAGTGATGGAAGGAAATGAGAATTGATGTATTTCGGAATAATTGTGGTAGCAATACATGTATCTTAACGTGGAATATTATTGTTGTGACCTATCTATGCATATGAGTTGTGAAATACATGGAAATGGTATTGATGGACATGGAAGTTCATGTAAATTATTGTTGTCACTCCTTGAGAATTATTGTTGTTGTTTATTGAGAATTGTTGTTGTTATTCTTGTGACTTGTTGGTTGTGGTGATGCTTGTGAATTGTGATTTTCTCAGTGGGATCGGGTTGCGTGCCACAACACGAAGTAATAAGGTATGGGTTGTGGTGATAAGGGTGTCCGAGGTAATAAGGTTGGAAAGCGATCGAAATCGCCATTAAAATTAAATTTTGCACCGATTGTTGATGTGGAAATGTGGAAGGGGAAAACAGGAGAGATTGTAAATTTGTTTGGTTTGATGGTTCTCTCGTTGTGGAATTGATTGTTATTTCTATTACAATTACATACTAGTTTATGGAGGAGAGGTTGTATACTTGTTTGGCTTAATTGTTCTCTTTTTGTGGATTTGATTGTCGTTATATTACTACTGCTTACTTGTTTATGGTTTGAGTTTATTTGGAACAAAGTTTGTTCATGCATACCAGTACAATTCAAATGTACTAATGTCTATTTTGCTGGGGACGCTACATTCGTGTTATGATTGTAGGTAGATCTGTAGCTGGTACTCCAGCCCACCATTCATAGCTCTCCGTCCGCAGTCCATCAGCTTTTTGGTGAGCCCCATTCCCCTCGGTGCCCTGCGTGGTTAGGTCTCTTATTTCCATTGTTTTATTTTGCTATTGTGTAAGGTATAGTCGGAGCCTTGTTACCGGTAATTACTGTATATCTTGTGGTACTTTTAGAGGCTCCGTAGATAGTGGATATGGGTAAATGCTTATGTATATCCCTGTTTCTTTTGTTGGACAACGGATTAATAACTTCACCAACTACTATGTATGTATATTTTGCAAAAGGTCTTTTAAGTTAATTATATGGCTAGTTCTTGCAAATAATGAGTAAGGAAAACATTGGGTAATGCGTGGGGTAGGAAAGTCACCCAGGTCCGCTTGGCTGGGGCTTCCTGGTCGGGCGCCGGTCATGTCTTGCGAATTTAGGGCATGACACTATCTCATTGGGTTCCCATATCACTTCAAGTTCATCAAGGGTTGATAGCATGTGGAAATTGCTGAGATTGAATGATGTCCTCTCGATAATGGATTATCTATACATGTGCTAGTCCAACGATCTGTTTATCATACTAATTCTTGCCTATAGATTTTGGGTTGACCAAGGAGAAATACACCTAGTAACAAATTCACATGTAAAAGCCTTTCTCTCGGTCATGTCTTATAAAATCTCCCAATATGGGTCGTAATAGCTGGTTGTATAGAAGTGTGTTGTAGAGCTTCATTATGAAGTAAAATCGCTAAATATAATTGGATTTTTGAATTCTGGATTTGTACATCACGTTACTACATAGAGAGACTTTCTTTCCAAAAATGTAGCTTCTTATAATCACTTTATATTACCACTGTTCCTAGTGGTTACAATGTAAAGGTTACTTCCATAAGGCTCTTTCCCTTTATTTTCAGTTGTTTTGTATCGTGTGTTGTTTACCCGTAATCTTTGATGCAATATTACCTCGATGTCTCGACTAGTTATCCAATGATATGATCTGATTTAATTAACCTTACTTTTATGTACTCTACAAGCACCCTGAGAGTGGGCAAATTTCTCCTTTCCTACAGACTTCTAATATCTTCGACTTAGTTTAAGCTTCTTGGTTCCAAATGGTGATTATTAGTTTTGATACACTACTATCTATTTCATATGATAACTCTCATTATAAAATTCATTTATGTTTCATGGCATCAAAGAGGAAGTCTTGTAACATTAAAGAAGGTGACCTATTCCTTTGGTTGGAATAAACAAATATGGCTAGTATTCTTTGTAGATGTTCTTCTAACAACCATTTACCTGCTCTGCTTATCCATGTGATTAGATAACCCATGTTAATTCTCCTTGATAAATGCATTAAGACGTCTCATTCTTTTGAACATATCCATATGGGCACTTTGAGGTCTTGTCTTATACCAATTCGTAATGGTTTTAAGTACCTTCTCGTCACTATTATTGGTTTTCTACGACTACGAGGGCTTGTCTCATGGGTTTCAAAAGTAATTATCTTCCTTAGAAGTTTGGGATTCAATTTCCATGATTTGAAACCAATGTGTATACCTTTTTCCAAAGTCTTAAATAGGTCGAATTGGTTGGGTTACGTGACTTTCTTCTCACTCGACTTCTAGAATAATTGACTATATCAGTTCCATGTGAGGATAGTTTTGCTACCCTTGGTATTATACCTTCTTGGGAGGATAGGAGTGTCATTTGTCTTTCTCCCTAGAGCATTATGTAAACCATTAGAACGCCTCTAACCAGTGCATGATTTCTTCCCAACATCTAGCTGTCCGAGCTATGTGGTGTTACTTGAGAAAAGGATAAGATTAGAAGCCCTCAGATTTTTGCACATATCATGAGCATATCGATTTGAAAGATAAGTTTGGTCGTATAGCTAGTTCCCTCGTATATGATCAATTCTCAGGAAGGGGTTAAGCTGAAATATGATAATCTCATAAGTGTTCAACTTCTATTCATCCTCACGGGCTTCGTGTGTCAAGTAATGTTAAGAGTGTAATTCAACAACATGTATTTTGAAACCCGTATCATATTCGAGGTTCCAGAGTATTCTTATTCTTGATAAATGGATTTTCCTTACACTCTAGAAAATGAGTGGTTCATGTACTCGAGTATTCCTCCCTAGTGGTTCCTATTGCTAATGTATGAGTTACCCCTATGACTTATTTGTCTAATAATTGATGTCCTCGTAATAATTAACCACATCAGTATTGTTAGTAGTAACCTTCTGTGTCTCTTAGAATATAACCTCATGAAATGCTTTGCTCAGCACATTAATTGATTCCTGAATAACTCCATCCTGATCTTGAACTCTTTTGTTCCTCACTGTATTAGATCCATTGGGTATTGTAAGTTCAGACGAGTCAAAGATGGAGCTTCACAGTATGATCATATATATATTGGATAGGTAATTTTATGGTCAATATATGATAACACATCTTAGGGTAATCATTGAAGGTCATCAAAGGTTTAGTGTGAGTGTTTGCCTAGAGCCTTAGAGTTTTGAGGGTAAGCAGACTAATTTCAATATTTTTCCCTGAATATGTATGTGAGTTGATGATAAAGGTAGCATAATTTTATTCCACAGTAGGCCGCACTAGGAGAATGAAGTGTCCCCATGGTTGTTCATCATATGTTTTATGGATCCACATGTTCATGTCCAAGAAAGTGGGTGGAGATCAATTTTGTATCATTCCGGTGGAAATTAATGAAGGTGGAGTTAGTGGATAGTTAGCTTATGCGAAATATCTACTTGTTACCCTTGTTAAGCAAGTTTAGGGGTCAAAATTGTTGCTGTGAATGTGTTCTGGGGATGTCCGTAGATATAAGTGGCCATTGAAGGCCGAAAGTGTTGTGGAAATAAAATATTTTCTCTTGATTGCTTAGCGGTTGGTTTTTATCTGTGCAATCCATGCCAGGTATCATTGTGATAAAGTAGTGTTTATAATGCCGAGGTTATTGTCATCGATATATAATATTGTGGTGCTTTATCGAGTTGAGGGATCCACATGGGAAGCGGAAGATGAAATGAAATAAAATCATTCCCATATGTTCAAACAAGTCTAGTAGTGATCGTGCAAACTCTTAGCTCTAAGTAAACTAGTGTTGTGTTCCATTTGGTGCAAATACACCCCATATCTCCCCTAAATGCTTTACTATTGCAATCCCTCTAGTGGTGTAAGAATGTTATGTTCTGTGATTGTCTAAGTAATGCAAGACTCTTCTTAGTAAACGAAAGTTTATAGGGACTTATGTGATAAGTAAACAACTAATACTTGTGTAGATTGGTAATGAATAATTGAAACAAATGTAGTATGATGAAACAATTAACTTATACGAGACTAATTAAAGTGACTAATTTATGTGGAAAATGTAGCAATGTGATTGAGTACGTGCAATTTTTGGGGGTAATGAATTGTATACCATTTGTAGAATTGTAATGGTGCATGGAAATATGTTTTGGGGGCTCTCTAACAGGTGGAAATGTCCAAATTACAAAGGAAACTCTGGCAAAATTTTCGGAAATCTAGGGAGTTAGCTAAATTTTGGGACTGTCAACCTGTTTCGGGTTATGAGGAGGGGAAGATTGTACTAAGACTGTTAATAAGTGAACCTTGATCCTCATTCGAGTACGAATGATCTTAAATGGGGGAGGATGTAAGGCCCCGTGAAATCCCTACTCGAAAACTCGAATCCTGTGGTGCCAAGTTAGGATCATATGTTAACAATTCATAAATATACTTCGCGGCTCACAAGCTCGCCGCGGCGCGGAACTTTTTGGATTGAATAAAGCATTAAAAAATTCAAGAATAAGTTTCCAGAAAAATACAAGGAATGCGGTCCAAAATACTGTCGCATAATCAAAATGCGGACCGTATATCTACCACAGAGTGAGGCAAAAAGTTGGTTAACTTGATGACAGTTATGCGATCGAAATGCGGTCGCATAATTGAAATGCGGACCACATAGTCATCGCATATTTTCCTTTGAATTTTGCGAGGGCTAGTTCTGCGGTTCACTTTGTGACTGCAGAACATGAATGCGGACCGCATTCTTACCTCAGACTGAGTCAGAATGTTTTGCTTTTGGGGAGCATTTTGCGCATGCGGACCACATGTTTACTCTGCAATGGCAAATGCGATCGCATATTGGACTCGGGGCTCAAATTTTCTAATTTTTAACCCGACTCCCATATCGATATATCCAGTGTTCTAGCTTATTTTAAGCAATTCTTCTGAGCATTTCTAGAGAGAGAGAGAGGGTTCTTAGAGAGGGAAAGTCTCCCTATTAATTTACTCCATAAGATTGCGCTAAATCCTTGAAGAAATTAAAGTGAATACCCCAACACCTTCATCTCAAGAGGTAATACTTTATCACCACAACTCTTGTTTGTTTTATTCTCAGATATAAGGGGGTCACTAGTGAGGTTATTCATGGGTATAAAAATGGATTCCTTGCATGCATGTTAAACCTTTGAGTAGTGGGAGGTGGTGAATTAAAGAGGGATACAAACTTATATAAATTGCTCCCAAAAAGGGACATAAAATCATATTTCACCTCTAGGGTTTGTCAATATGCTTGAACCAAGCTAGATTCTCAATCTCATCTCTAATTCGTGATTTAATTTGTAATTTTTACTCAATAGATCGAAGTGCTAAGAGTTCCGGAAATTTGTAAGAGAGTAAGGAAAGCTTTAGTGAGGTATGTATGGCTAAAACCCCCTATTTATTAGAAATTGAGCTCCGTTGCCATTTACGAATGTAGGGTAAGAGTTGAATTGGCTAGAGTATTGATTGTTACTACGCATTAATTGAATTGCATATGTCTATACATATTCATGAAGGATGTGCCTCAATGTGAATAATGTACCAATCTTGATAGTTAGATAATGATGAAAAGAATAGTTATGTGTTGAAATATTTGGGCTATCAGCCGACATTGAAACAAAGAATTATTCATGCTAGCTATGTGCTCACTACCTGTGATTGCAACTTGAATTATCTTTGATATATGTGTCTGTGATCACAACTTGTAAAATGAATGTTGGAAAGGGAAAACGATGTGATGATGGTGGCCATGAGTGCCCAGGAATTGTTATGATATGTGTGGAATAAAGATTTGAAGGTGTTGACAAATGAGAATGGAGTAATGCCTCTAATGAGGTGACCTAGCCAGTCGGGCCGTGATCGTCACCATGCCGCACACATGGTGGTAATGTGCTGATATTGAATTTCGGATAAGGGAAATGAAATATTGATTGAAAGTAATGCCTCCAATGAGGTGACCTAGCTGGTCGGGTTGTGACCGGACTCCGCTCGAAATGGCAGTGGTAATGAGAAAAGTGGTGAACATATGACAGAAATGCCCTATTCTATGTTGTGGAAATTTTATGAAAGATTATATGAATTGATTCTTTTATTTGCCCATATTATTTGCTTGTATCTGTTTGATAGTTCTTTCTAGTAAAATGGTGTTTAGTTATACATGCCAGTACAATTCAAATGTACTGACGTCCCTTTTGCCGGAGGCGCTACATTCGTGTTATGATTGTAGGTGGATCTATAGCAGGCACTCCAGTCCATCCGCAGTAGCACCTCCTCCACTTAACGTCAACTGTATGGGTGAGCCCCTTTCCCCTCGGGGCACGGCGTGGCTTATGCCACTGTTCTTCCCGGAGTCTTATTTTTGTATTTCTGGAAGGTATAGTCGGAGCCTTATTGCCGGCATTTCTGTATTATTCTCCAGTTATATTTAGAGGTTCCGTAGGCAGGTTGTGGGTAGTGTCGGGTATTGGAAATTAAAATAGAAATATTGATGTTTGGAAATGATATATATATATATATATATATATATATATATATATATTGTAATACCCTTAAAATGGCGAAATGAAATTGCTAATGAAAACGGAATGGAAATCGTTAATTATATATTGATAGAATTTGATTAATAGAGTCTATCCCTTATTTAATTATGAGTTGGGTTGGGTAGTATGTATGAAACCTACCAATCTTGCTTAGTCGGGTTTACTCGGTTGAGCTCCGGTCGTGCCCCTCGGATTTTGGGGCGTGACACGGTAAATAATTATAAAATTGCAATATAGGTCGGATCATGTATAAGAATTAGATTTTAGCCATTTATAATAATTTAAGCGACCGTGCTACGGGATCCGGGGGTGCCTAACACCTTCCCTCGGATCAACAGAATTTCTGGTTCGCAGTCTCTAATTGGGAAGTCGACAATTTTCCTCGATTTGGGATTTAAATTAAACCGGTGACATGGACACCAAAAGCCAATCCTATCCCAAGTGGTGACTCTAAAAAATAAATAAATAATCCCAATTCGAATAATATCAATTTAAATGGAAAAACTCCCTTATACATTATCCTTCGGGGTAGGTGTTTAAAAAAGGAGGTGTGACACCCATCAAACTGAAGAAATAAGGTACTAAATTTGTCTTAGGGTACGGTTATACTTGGGAATAATTCCAGAACTAGTCGCCACCATGGCGCGACCCATACTATCCATTGTAGCTTCCGATACCTAGCTTGGAGCAGACGTTCCAACCGGCTGATACTATATATGGGTCAGAGGAAGATGAAGCATCGGCAGCCATGAAGAATCTATTTATGAGGGATGATGATATGAACTGTTGTGTTCTTTTCAAGGAGGAAGGGGAGGAAGGCCCTTCTATACAAACTATGAACCGAGGAGACCACCTCAACAATTGGTCAATTAGAACCGTCAGGGCCCGGAAGGCTTCAGGGTAGCAAGGCTAAACAAAAGCACCAACCATCTCATTTTATTTTTGCTAGCTGATTTTCTTTTCGCATTTTCTTTAAATTTTGAAAAGAGCTCTGATGCTCCACAAAATTACGAATTTAATCAAAGCATTTCAATTTATCATATATCTCGTTCTTATTATTTTCTCTATCATTTACTCTATTTTTACACAGCATTACTATTACTTACTTTGACGATGAACCAACGGTTGTGACTTGCAATGAAACAATACAACAAACGGATATAGACTTAGAAGAGGATGAAATACCAGAAGAGGTCATCGGAGAGGTTTAGAATTTTGAGAATAGACCTAAGTCTAACTTGGAGGAAACCGAGGTCGTTAATCTGGGAGATACGGAAAATGTCAAAGAAACTCGCATCAGTGTTCACCTGACACAGTCAAAAAAGGAAGAATATATGGAATTTTTAAAGGAATATGATGACATATTCGCCTGGTCGTATGATAAAATGACTGGTCTCAGCATGTCCATTTTAGCTCACAAACTGCCAACTGATCCAACCTGTCCGCCGGTAAAACAGAAGCTCAGGAAATTTAAACCTGACATGAGTTTTAAAATCAAAGAAGAGGTTACTAAGCAAGTCAAAGATAAGGTTGTCATAGTGGTAGAGTATCAGACATGGTTAGACAACATCTTGCCAGTACCAAAGAAGGATGGGAAAGTTACTGTTTGTGTCGACTACCAGGATCTTAACCGGGCTAGTCCCAAAGATGACTTCCCCATGCCAAACATACACATTCTTATCGACAACTGTTCCAAGCATGAGTTGCAGTATTTTGTTGATTGTTTCTCCGGATATCATCAGATATGGATGGATGAGGAAGATGCAGAGAAAACAGCTTTCATCACGCCGTGGGGAATGTATTGTTACAAAATGATGCCATTTGGATTGAAGAATGTTGGTGCCACCTATATGAGAGGCATGACTACTATCTTTCACGACATGATACACAAGGAGATTGAAGTATATGTGGACAACGTCATCATCAAATCCAAGAAAACCACTGATCTAATGGAAGACTTGAGCAAGTTCTTCAACAGATTGAGGAGGTACAATCTGAAACTGAATCCCACTAAGTGTGCATTCGGGGTTCCTGCTGGAAAATTACTCGGTTTTATCGTGAGTCAATGAGGAATAGAATTGGACCCATCAAAGGGCAAAGCCATTCAAGAATTGCCACCACCAAGGAACAAGAAGGATGGGATAAGTTTCCTGGGAGACTCAACTATATCAACCGATTCATAGCTCAGTCCACGGTCATTTATGAACCCATCTTTAAAATGTTGAAGAAGGACGCCGCTACTAAATGGACTGATGATTGTTAGAAAGCTTTTGGCAGAATCAAGGAATACCTATCAATGCCACCAGTCTGGGTTCTGCCGGAGCCTGGAAGGCCTCTATTGCTTTATATTGCGATTTTGGATGGGGCATTCGGTTGTGTTCTAGGACAACACGATGAAACGGGGACAAAGGAGCAATCCATCTACTATCTCAATAAGAAGTTCACCCCATACGAGGCCCTGTATTATCTATTGGAGTGCACCTGTTGTGCTCTGACATGGGTAGCTCAGAAGCTAAGGCATTATTTTTGTGCCTACACTATTTATCTTATATCAGGAATGGACCCGCTGAAATATATCATCCTGATGCCCATGCCCACTGGCAAGCTCAGCAAGCGGCAAATCCTACTAAGTGAATTTGACATTATTTACGTGACTCAGAAAGAAATCAAGGGCCATGCCATAGCAGATCACCTTGCCGAGAATCTTGTCGGCGGAGAATACGAACCCCATAAAATGTATTTTCCTGATGAAGAAGTTTCCTTTGTAGGAGAAGATATTGCAGAATCTTATGATGTTTGGATGTTGTTTTTTGACAGAGCTGCAAATCTCAAAGGAGTTGGAATAGGAGCGGTCATAGTATCAGAAACAAGCAAGCATTACCCGGTATCCGCCAAGCTCAGGTTCCCTTGCACAAATAATATGGCCGAATATGAAGCCTGCATCCCGGGGCTCAAGATGGCTATTGACATGAACATTCAGGAGCTGCTAGTGATCGGTGATTCATATTTACTGATACATCAAGTTCGGGAAGAGTGGGCAACCAAGAACTCCATGATACTCCCCTACATGCATCACATATATGAGTTAAGGAAAATATTCACAAAGACGGAATTTCAGCATATCCCAGGGTCCAAAACGAGTTCGCTGGCGCACTAGCTACTTTATCATCCTTGATCCAGCATCCAGACACGAACTTCATTGATCCCATCCCGGTAAAGATTTATAATCAGCCAGCTTATTGTGCTCGCGTTGAGGAAGAAACGTACGTAAAACCATGGTTCCACGACATCAAGGAGCACTTGACAACAGGAGAATACCAAGAACTTGCCAACGCCACTCAGAAATGCACACTTCGGAGATTATCCAACAAATTCTTTCATAGTGCGGGAATCCTGTATAGGAGAACTCCATACTTGGGTTTACTAAGGTGTGTCGAAGTAAAAGAAGCATCCAGACTATTGGACGAAGTGCACGCAGGGACAGGTCTCACATGAATGGTTTTGTCTTAGCAAAGAAGATACTACGAGAAGGGTATTTTTGGATGACTATGGAAATAGACTGCATCCAGTATGTTCGCAAATACCATCGCTGTCAAATACATGCAGATATGATAAAGGTGCCTACAAACGATCTTACTGCAACAAGCTCACCGTGGCCATTCGCCTCCTGGGTAATGGATGTCATTGGACCTATCGATCCTGCCGCATCAAACGGGCACAGGTTTATCCTGGTAGCGATTGATTATTTTACCAAATGGACTGAAGCAGTGTCATACAGGGAGTAACTAAGAAAGTTGTGACAGATTTTCTCCGTCACCGTATTGTTTGCCGATTCGGAATCCCAGAATCAATCATCACTGATAATGGTTCCAATCTCAACAGCGATTTGATGAAAGCAATGTGTGACGCATTCAAGATAAAACACAAGAATTCTACAACCTACATGCCTCAGATGAATAGAGCTGTAGAGGCAGCCAATAAGAATATCAAGAAGATATTAAGGAAGATGGTCGAAAGTCACAATGGCATGAGAAGTTATCATTTGCCCTACTGGGATACCACACTACGGTCCGCACATCGACTGGAGCAACTCCCTACATGCTGGTTTATGGTACAGAGGCATTCATCCCCGCCGAGGTAGAGATTCCCTCCTTGAGGATCATACAAGAAGCAGAGTTGGACGATGCAGAATGGGTAAAAGGTCGCTACGAGCAGTTAGCCATTATAGATTGGAAAAGGATGAATGCAGTTTGCCGCGTCAGTTGTATTAGAACAGAATGTCCAGATCCTTCAACAAAAGAGTTAAGCCAAGGAAGTTTGCACTGGGGCAACTGGTATTGAAGAAAATATTCCCACATCAAGATGAAGCCAAGGGGAAATTCTCCCCCAACTCGAAAGGTTCGCACACGGTTCATCAGCTTCTAACTGGAGGAGCCCTTATTCTTGTAGAAATGGACGGAGAAGTCTGGACAAAGCCAATCAATTCAGATGAAGTGAAACGATACTATGTGTAACCATATATGATTTCTTTAATGATGTAATTTGAACAACGCCTGACCTAATTCCCGTTTAAAAGGGGATACGTAGGAAGCCCTATGGGTTCGGTCACAGTTTAATAAAATTCCATGTTCCCCCTGCCATTGTAATTGGGGTAGAACTTTGAGGAGGACACTCAAAATTCGGAAGTTAGTTTTCAGCCACTCATTGCCAGGAATGCCACCTTAGTAAACTGAGGCAGAATTTTGAGGACCCTGAAAATTCCGAAGTTGATTTTTCAGCCATTCAGCGCAGCCGTCAGAAGTGCCAAGCCAGTAAACTGGGACAGAATTTTAAGGAGAACCCTCAAAATTCCGGAACAAGAGAGGTTGCAATGTCTTGAACCACGTCGCAGTCATTGGTTTATCTAAAAGAAACTATTTTATACTTACATTTGCTAAATCTTGCATAACTATTGTTCGAATTGCTGCTATTTAGCGATGCTACCCCAATGATACGCAACGCTGGAAGCCAGGGAAAACGAACTAACATTTCCCCCTTACAAAACTCACAATTTTTATTTGGATGCAGGCACTCGACTTACAATAACATCAGGTATATTTATGTACGCATACTTTCTCAAGAATGCAACTTCTCAGAATCATCACTTATTCATAATTGCTATCCGTCACAATCTCCACGGCAGTCACAACATCGCAATCAAATATCAGCTAAGAAATTTCACTATTACCCGTCCTTTTACATTCTCGCATTGAATAAGGCTACCTTTATGCCTTTCGGTACTAAGCACTGTCTTCATCTGCATTATCTGCATAAGGCTACCTTTCTGCCTTTCAAGACTAAGCACTGTCTCCATCCTGCATTTTGCATTGCATAAGGCTACCTTTCTGCCTTTCAAGACTAAGCACTATCTCCATCCTGCATTTTGCATTGCATAAGGCTACCTTTCTGCCTTTCGAGACTAAGCACTGTCTCCATCTGCATTATCTACATAAAGCTACCTTTCTGCCTTTCGAGACTAAGCACTGTCTCCATCTGCATTATCTGCATAAGGCTACCTTTCGGCCTTTCGAGACTAAGCACTATCTCCATCTGCATTATTTGCATAAGGCTACCTTTCTGCCTTTCGAGACTAACCACTGTCTCCATCTACATGACTGAAATATCGCCGCCTCTATTTGCATCGGCTGAAATGCCGCCAACTCCATCTAAATCTTGCATGGCTGAAACATCGCCAATTTTCTCTTAAATCCTTATCGACTGAAATATCGCCATTTAAATTTTTTACATCAACTAAGACATCTCTGCTTTATTTAAATTTCTGTCGGCTGAAATATCGCCATTTACATTTTTTCGCATCAGCTGGAACATCGTTGTTTTATTTAAATTTTTTTCGGCTGAAATATCGCTATTTACATTTCTTCTGCACCGGCTGATAAACAACAGAATCTTGCATTTCATGGGCTAAAATACCGCCAAATCTTGCATTTCATATGCTGAGATATCGCGAAATCTTGCATTTTATTGGATGAAATACCGCCAAACTGTCTGAAGGTGTCATTGTTCGGAGGCATCATCTTCATAGCCCGAGAATAATATGTCATGGCCCGAGGACCCACTTTATATCCTGCACATAATTATTCAAAAGCATCATGGTTCGGAGGCATCATCATCATAGCTCGAGAACATCATTTCATAGCCTACGAATCCTTTAATTGTGCGCTTCATGGCCAGGACATCATGGTCCGAGGACGTCATCCTAACCGTCCAAAGAAAATATTCATGGTCCAACGGGAACCTGCATCACGTTTAAGTTTATGCATGATATACGCCCGCACTACTCACTTGCAGGTACATCGGCCAGCAACGGCCGTCTCAGCATGAGCGATCCCACTCCATTTTCTGCAGCCGATCAAGTTTCAAAATACCTCCTGCCCCCTAAACATTATGTCCATCTCTTTCGAATCTCCATCGGCATGTTCCTTCAATGGTTCTTAAACTACATATGGCCTGATTCCTGTAAAACAAGGGATATGTAGGCAGCTCAGAAACCAGATCCCAGTCAAATTCTTTTCAAATTGCCGCATCCGGTCAAAATTGGCCATCATATCTTTACAAGATAACTCTTTCAAACTTCGCGGGTAAAGAGGGGCAGCTGTTGATACCCAATTTTTTCCCTAAGTATTTTTTTATATATACCCAAAATATTTCCAAAATAGCATATATGTGCATATATAAGCACACCCAAAAGTTTTGTCATTTCTTTTAGTTTTTAAACCAATTGATTGCCTATTTTAATACAACAAAATCCAGTAATTATTTTACAAAATTATAATTTTAGAGGAATAGCTTATTTTATTCTCATCTTTATACCAAAATATAGTTAAGTTGATTTTTGCATATTTTTACGAATTTAGTTGGTATTTTTAAAGCTAAATTGCATGTAATTGCAGTTATAGCCTATTTTGCGATTAGTAGCATTTTATAATTACAAAATTATTTCTAGCATTTTTTAATCAATATTTACATATTATTCATTTGCTCAGTGTTTTTAATTCACTCTTAAAATCATTATTACTATTTTTATAAAATGAAAAAAGGAAAAATTTGCTATTTAACACTTAGCCCATTTTATTTCAATTATAGCCCTTGCTCCTTTCAATTTTGGCCCTTAATTTGACCCAATTCTACGCAAATTAAATCAGCCCAAATTTGTTTTAACCCGACCCCGATTCGTCCCAAACGACCCGCCCGATTCCTATTATTGATACAGGTCGTTGATCATTTTGATCAACGGCCATAAGCCACCCTTTCCTTTTTTTAGCTCCAAACGACTTCCCTAACCTCTCATTTCCCATTTGATAGCCGTCGTTGAATCCCCTTCCTCTCCCATTCTCTCTATAAACCCTTGTCGCCGCCACCCAAACTAACCCAAATCCCTTCTCAGGCCATGGATGGCCTGTACACACCCCCTCTCCACCCTTAGACCTTGGGTGTTTGAGGTTTGGAAGGCTGACTTCGATGGTTCTCTTTTCAAATCTTCTCAGATCTGTAGTTATATGGCTTCTCCGGCCATGCTCCGGCATGTTCAAGCTCTAGAAGCTTGATTCCTGACATCTTCGACCCATGATCTGACTTGTTCTTCCAAGACCTTCTCGTTTCTAGGGTTTCTCAGAAACCCTATGTCGTTTGAGGTTCTTCTCTATTTGTTTTCTTAGATCTATGCTATATCGGTGTTCTATGGACCTTTTTAAGTGTTTTCCCCAAATTTTTCTTTCAAAACTCATGTTTTCAGTTTAGGGTTTCCGAAAGTTTTCCAAAAAGTCTTTTTGATTCTTTCTGTTCTTTTTTTTTGTGGGTATCTATCTGTGTTATGCTCGTATGTTTTCTTTTTACTATGTATGTGTTTTCTCTTCTATATTTCCTTCTATTAAGCATGATTCTCCTTACTGTGACTCAGACTAGGCTTGGATGTTATCTATACTATGTTTTCCTTCATCCTCTACTATATGTGTTTATAGTAAATTCTTTAATTTCTTTTGCTCTATTGGAATCTATTATGTTCTTACTAAGCATGTTTCATCTACTACTTCTTAAGTTGATATCCCTCCTTCTCTCCTGAACTTGCTTAAGTTCCAAGTTTCTTTTAAATATGTTGTTCATGCCCTAAATCGATTTCCGTTCTCTGATTGTTTCAAACCTACTATCATGGTCTGTTTGTTTCATCTGAGACTCCTTGAGTCTGTTCACTTGCCTTCTCGTTTCTGTGTTTGATTCAATCTGAAAACCCTAGAATTTGGGGGTTTCTTTGATAAACTGGATTAGGGTTTCACTTTGGGACCCTGGACCTTCAGACGTATTACGAATCTATGACTAAACTCGTATTCTTTTGTTTTATGATCCTAAAATTTGCAATGTTAAAATTTCTATTTGATTTGATTGCTTTATATATGAGAAACTCATCTTTCAAAAAGGGTTTTGATGACTACTTCATTGATTTTGGATTCCTTTGATAAGGTCTCGTCTGATTTCTACTGATTTTCTCTGTTAAGCCCTCCTCTACCTATTCCTGATTGGGTTCATTCAAATCAAACATATTTACCTTGATTTTATTAGTTTTCTGATTGATTCCCTTTCCTTTTCTTTACAAATCAAGTACCGTTGAGTTCTCTTATAAAAATTAAACTTCATGTATTTTCCCTTTCTTATGCTACTATGACAGATTTTACTCAAATTTCCTTTCCTTATTTACATTCTCCCGTTTGAAATTGAATCCCCTGACTTAAGGGAAAATATTTGAGACTAATGTTTAAAGGTATTCTTACCTTCGTTGCTTGTTATTTTACACTATAAAAGGGTCTGCCCTTATGCACTTTGCACACGTGACATATACTCGAGTCTTTTTTCTTGAAATCACGCTCACACGAATAAATTACTCTTGCTATTTGTATTGTGGAATGTTATAAGATTCCTGCTCTCTCTTTGCTTTCTGAAACTGGTATGTCCTAGTATATTTATAGTCTCAACTCCAATGTGTTTATTTACCAGTTCTTATATCCATGTTTACTTTAATGCCTGAAGCATTTAATCTTTGTACAATGTGCTTATGTCCTGCTTACTTCTTGTAATGAATCCTATCCCTATAACCCCTTATGTGCTTTAAGTTATGGTTCAAAAACATGACAATATATTTGAAGTTGTTGTCCATGGATATGAACTGGACCCGTTGGGCACCTAAGATTTTTTAGTTTCCCATCCCTATCCCCTGACTATGTGTGATGAGTTAGAGCTTTGGCCTTACAGTACTCTAATTACTGCCCAGGTCATAGCTTGACCTTCAATAGGTCCTTACTCTCTAATGTTTGGCCAACAGGTTTGGTCAAGGGTGTGCCAGTCTACCCTATGGCTAGGCATGACCACCAGCCTGCCTTGGCAATCCCTACCCCCCTTTTATTGCACTTGCGCTCATTCTTAGAATTTAAGTTCTGCCCCTCTCTTGTGAGCCTTGCTTTGGGACCCCTGAGCTCCCTCTGAACTTGGACAACTGAGAGCTGTCCTTTCCACACTGCACTTCAATTTTTTTTTCTGATTAGCATCTTGGGTGTAAGAACTGCCTGGGGTTCCTGAAACCCCTTGGATCTCTGAAACACCCTAGATGAGAGAAGGCTTGGAAATCTGGATCTCTGAAGTGGTTCAATCTCATACTATTAGACACTAATTCTGAATTAGGCTGCTCAGATGTAGCTGATGATTTTTGATGTATTTTTAATTTTAGTTTTATTTTTTTTGGGATGTAATAATTGGTATAAACACAGGGGATTTAGTAAAAAGTGAGGGGGTTTACTTTTATGCACTAAGGGTAGGAAACTTGCCTATAGGGATTTATTTATGATTTGTGCAACTTCACGCGTAGAAAACATATCTATAGTATTTAACATTTGCTTTCTGCAACTAAGCATGTAGAAAATATGCCTATAGGGATTCACATTGCTGCATATAGTAACGCCATTAGGCAAACAATTAGGATTAACAACTAAGCATGTAGAGAATATGCCTATAGGAATTCGTACTTCTGCATACAATAATATCATTAGGCAAACAATTAGTTCTAACAACATAGTTGCATATAAATACCAGGTCTACAGTACTCCTGTTTAAAAGGTCTAAATTAGTTAACGCATAGAGAGCATGCCTATAGAATTTTCTAACCTAAGCCGTTTTCACTCATTCAAAATAGCTTTCACTTTTTGAAAATTAGAATTTTCTAACCTAAGCCGTTTTCACTCATTCAAAATAGCTTTCACTTTTCGAAAATTAATATTTACTAAAGTAACGGATCTTTTCTAGATAAATCTGCATTTTTCTGAAACTCGTGTAATTCTTTCCCAATTAACCTGCATGTATTCTGAAGTTTATTTCTTTTCTGTTAAACCTTTTCAAAATAGTGCAAATCTCTTCTGAAACTCTTTTTACTCCTTTTACTCTGTCACTTTGCTTTATAATCAGTTTATGTTTTAAAATCAATAATTCTATCCAACACTTAGACAAAAGGATCAGTTTTAGACAACTGCATTCGAGCGAGCCTAATATAGACTATACATATAAAAATATGTGTTGAACCAGTCCGCTCGTCACTTTATTTATTTAACACCAAACCAGTACGTGTAAGACATGCTAAACTCTATGGCTTTTATCTAATTTAAGGAGGCTTACTTGAGCCTTACCGGCTTATTTACTTCCCCCCTTTTATTTGCATTATGTGTTTTGATTGACGCCTTAGTAATTTGTCCTTTGAAACCTCCTAAACCCCTCCCCATTTAGGACTAGTAGTCCAATTGCCTCTGGGCCTGATAGGATTGGGACGGGTACTAGCATGCAATAAGTAACGAGACACTCCGCTCTTTAATACCTTAACGGGGTGGGAAGGGTAGAATATGGATATGATGACCGCGCGATAACACTACGTGTATAAACGATTGTCACACCTCCTTTTTCCGAAGAAAGCTTATTGGCTTTCACTACACCCCGAGAAGGGATATAATAAAGAAATGAGTTTTTCCAATTTAATGACAATCGAAACGGGATTCATTTTTATTTAAGATTCAAAGTCGCCACTTGGGAGATTTGTGGTGTCCCAAGTCACCAGTTTAAATCCCGAATCGAGGAAGGGGTTGACTCTATTTAACAGTCGCGAACCAAAAATCCGGGTAAGGAATTCTGTTAACCCGGGAGAAGGTGTTAGGCATTCCCGAATTCTGTGGTTCTAGCACAGTCGCTCAATTGTTATATTTGGCTAAAATATTTTATTTTAATACATGTTACCTCACTTGTGCAATTTTAGAATTAATTACCGCTTTTTATCAATTATTTTATTTAAGAAAGTGAACGTCGTTTAAAAATATATTTTTGGATCACGTCACATGAAATGCACCCGGATCCTCGACACATTCTTATTCAATATTTTCGGATTTGGATTTGGGTCGCATGAAATGCACACCCATATTAGGAAGGTAAGATTATTAAAAATCGCGCCTAAAGCGACTAACGTGTTGTTATCTTTTGGGAAGGCCGTGAAATTGGCTAAACGGACCGTCCCGAATATCTAAGTATTTTTAATTAAGTAGTTAATGATGGCCCCGCATTTTATATTTGGTTTGGCGGGGCTTATCTCATTTTTATTAAGGGCCAGCCTAAAGAAACTACAATTTTTCTATTTATTATTTGTATCTAAAAGGCCAATTAACTTATAATTATAAATTCGGGCCTCGAATTCAAGTCCGAATTTAAACAAAATTAAGACCCTTTTAGCTTGAACCCGCTACCTAATTCGAAACCCAATTTTATATCATGGCGTTTTAATTTTGCGAGGGCCATAGAAAATTCAACCAATAGCACACTTCGATTTCTAAAGGGTTTTGTCATTCCAAAGTTGTTATAGTCGGGTTACATGAAATGCACCCCTGAATTTAAGGAAGTTAAATTAAATTACGCGCCTAAAAGCAAGCTATGATGTTATAGATTTATTGTCCAACGTTATTAAGAATGATCGAACCAAATTGGTTATGGAAAAGGGGTTAGCTAAAACTTTATTATGTAAGTAGGTTTAACAAAATAATCCATCAAGTCATTAAAACAATCCATTTGCAATTAACTAAAATCCTGATACCCAATATTAAAAACCCAATTCTTAAACTTATTCCTATCAACTTTCTTGCTATTAGAACAAAATGTACTTGCATAAGAAATCAAAACTAGTAAACTAATCGACATTTCAATATGGAAAATCAAAGGAAAACAGTAGTATAATCTCATGTAGTCATTAAACAAAACATAGGCATGAAAACAAACAGTACTAGTAAAGAAAAAGGAAACAACGAAAGAACAAAAATGGAGATGAGTTGAACGCTAACTCAAACAATAAGGTAAGGCAACATGATTATTGTTATAACATATTAGTGAAAGCATAGAGGGAACAGACCATTGGTACAAATCAATGAAATTGGAATTACAAGAGGTTAAACAACTCGATGACTCTTGACCAGTGCTTTTGCCGACGAATACGGACGGAACTGGTAATTCGATACCTCAACGGAAATCTCGAGCTCCACTTCAATGGAGTGCTCACTGCTGCAGTCACTTTGGTTACAACTGATCAGGAAGAAAGTAAACGTTCCTTGTGCAGATTTGTGACTCGTTCCGTTTCTAGAGTTGTAGTCACAAAAAGTTGTTGCTCGATGTCTTTTTCTGTTTCTTAAATCATTGCACTTCCTGAGTAATAAAATGGATTTCAATGCTTTCTATTTCCATCCTTTTTGGTCATTAGTCTTTCGTTTTTTTTTTGCCTTTTTCCTCCCTCCCCTAGTAGTGTATATTGTGTGTATTTATAGTGATGGGGTGGGGAGTAGTTTTGAGGGGAAAATATTTTGGGAATGGTTTTGGGGAGGAAATATTTTGGCTTTTCAAATGTTTGGCCACTTTGAATTTAAGACCAAGCCTTTTCACTTCCCTCTTCTTTTTGTTGTTCTTTTCTTTCTTTAACTAATTCAAAACCTAAACTAAATTCATAAATTAATTCAAATTGTAAAATTAAGCTAATTATCTAGCTATGTAAAAATGATCATTTTTTTGTAATTTTTTGATTAATAGCACAATTAACTCAATGTAATTAATTCCTAAATGCAAATTAAACCTAAGGTGGCATGAAATTAAAATGTGACACTTTTTGTTAATGGTTTTTCTATGATTTTTAAAAATATTAAAAATGCATGCAATGCAACTAAATAAAGAAAAACACCTAAAAATTAATTAAAATTATTTTGGTCTATTTTTAGGAGTTATTTTCATATAGGGCAAAAATCACGTGCTTACAACGGTTACCGGGTGTTGTGTGTGGTGATCCATATTATTTATAAACGTAGGACCCCTTCCCTTTACTTGTTTATTTTTCTTCAAAAAAATTGCTTTTCGCCCCAAATTTTAGCTTCTTTTACTGCGACTTAGCAATTATGTAAAAAGTTTTCCTTATTTACTTGTTTATTCTGAATTTTTAAAAACCATTTTCTATGTAAAATTTCAGCTTCCTTAAATGTTTAGGTTTCAAATTATTGACAATTATTATATGAAAACCCCTCCTCATATTTGTAATTCTTGCTTGTCTACTCATGTTTGCTTGCTTAAAGTTACAATTGTAACATGTCCGGGAACCACACTAGTGTATCTTGAGGGGTGTCTAACACCTTCCCCTTGAGATAATTTCTAGCCCTTACCTGAACTATGGTTATTCATCTTAAATTCTTCTTTAAAGTGTCCTAATGCACTATAATTATTAGTTGGCGACTCTTCAAATCCAAAAACTCAATTCCCAAACGAGAATAGAGTTGTCTTTCCCAAATGTCATAAACCCGATTTTCGCTTTAGAAAAAAAGGGGGGGTGCGACAGAAGGTAAGGTGAGGATGTAATCCATTTAATTTTCCAACTTTGAAAGATTTTTGTGATTTTTATGCCTATGAATTGCGGGCCATTTTCAAACACGATTTCCTTTGGAGCCCCATATTGACAAGTAATGTTTAGCCAGATAAAGTCCCTCACTTCTTTTTCCCGCACCTGCTTCTACCTATTTTGAAAAATAATCTGTTAAAACTAATAGAAATCGTACCTTTACATTAGCTTGAGGCACTGTTACTACAATGTCCATACCTCACTTCATGAAGGGAAATGGTTAAATAACTGAATACAACAGCTCTGCTAGGCGGTGCATGTTATTGGCATATCATTGACGTTTATCGCACTTAGATACAAAGTTCTCTGCTTCTTCTATTTTTGGCCAATAATATCCTACTCTTATTAATGTCTTTATCAATGATCTTCGCCCGACGTGATTCCCGCAATGCCCCTCATGTACTTCTCTCATCACATAATCCGTTTGTGATGGACCGAGGCATCGTGCTAAAGGTCCGCCAAAATTCTTTCAATATAAATTTCTACAAATTAAGCAATACCATGTGGCTTTTTGTCGAAGCAATTGTGACTTATTCTTATCCTCAGGAAAGATACCTTCCTGCAAAAAGTTCAAGAATTCGTTTTTCCATTCCCAAGTTAGATTATTAAAATTTACCTCACTCTTCTCTTGGTCAAGTGCTGAATGAAACAAATTTATCAGAATAACATTTTCTGCATTTGTTACATCCACGACAGATGCGAGATTTTCAAACGCATTTGTTTCTGTATTCTCTTCCCTAGGTATTTGCATGGCCTTCCACATCAGAAATTCTCTAAGCAATTCTAGGTATTGTTGTATTCACGTTTCTCTTGCCACGTAAGTCTCTTGCATCTATTTAACCGACAACTTTGAGTTACTTTTGATCATAATCTGTTATATACCAAGTTCTCGTACCAATTCCACGCCTGCAATAACAATTTCGTACTCTGCCGCATTGTTAGTGATTGGTAACATTTTATTGCTTGTCTTATGAATTCCCCTGAAGGTAGAATTAGAAAAATTTCTAAACTCGCTCCTTTAACATTTGAAAATCCATCAATAAATAGGGTCCAACTCCCCGGATTAGCTCCGGTAAATACTTGTAGTTCCTTTTCTGCTTTAGGAACTAAATTCGTGCTAAAATCTACAACAAAATCTACTAAAACCTGCGATTATTTTGGTAATAACTATTTTCCCCTGAGAAATATACCGCATAAGCAGGAATTATCAGGTAGATTATCTAAATGGAAAATATAACTCAGTGAGTATGATATCATATATCAGCCCAGAACTGCAAAAAAAGATGACATTCAAAATAGGGTCTTAATTTCCTAGATGCTATAATTAATACAAGTGAAAGCTTTTCCACGTGGGGATACCATGTCTTAACATCTAGTAAGGATTTACTAGCATAATAAATTGGGGATTGTTTACCTTTATACTCTTGGACCAACACCGCACTTACCGCCACTTCCGACATAATAAGATAGATAAGAAGCCATTCACTGTCTTTTAGTTTGGCTAGCAAAGGCGGATTTGACAGATATGATTTTAGGTCCTTGAGGGCTTGTTGGAACTCATCAGTCCATTCAAACTAATTTTGCTTTTTTTTAATATTGAAAAGAATTTAAAACTCTTCTATGACGATTTTGATATAAACATCCCCAGGGCTGTTATCATGCATGTTAATCTCTAGACTTCTTTCTTGCTAATGAGTATATATGGTATTTCCTCGATAGCTTTGATCAGCGCATGATTAACTTCAATACTGCTGTTAGAAATAAGAAAGCCTAAAAACTTACTTGAAGACATACCGAAAGCAAACTTTTCAGGATTTAGTTCATATTATAATTTTAGAGAATCTCAAATGTGTTTGACAAGTGTTGAAAATGATACCCCGCCCTGCTGACTTGAGTAGCATATCATCAATGTAGACTTCAATAGTTTTTCCTAGATGTTCTTGAAACATTCTAGTCACCAATCATTGATACGTGGCTCCAGCATTTTTCAAGTGAAATTGCATGACTTTATAACACTAAGTCCCCATGCGTGTGATAAATGAAGTTTTTACTTCATCTAGAGGGTCCATTTTTATTTGGTTGTATCCAGAATATGCATCTAAAAATCTCTAAAGCTCTTGTCCTGCGGTAGAATGAATTAGTTGATCTATATGCGGTAATATATGTAGTAAAATTAGAAGACTTTATTTTTGCTATCAAGACAATTTTGGGAGCCTTCCCCGAGACCCCGAGGGTGGAAGGCCACGATCGAGTTCCCGGCGTAAGGCTTATCGAGGTCCGAATGGGAGGAAGTAGGGCCCGAGGTTAGGGTGAGAGAATATGTCTCCGAAGCACATGGCTACACCTGACAGGGTCAGTCTATCTGTATCCTACTGAGATGACTTGCGATAGGCCGTCCCATCTTTCTACTATTGTAAATGATATATACATACTTTACCGAGTCCCCTCTCCTACATAAAAGGGACTCGCCCCACTTTGTAAGGGACTGATGTTTCTCCACTTCTCCAATAAGCAATAATATCTCTCTCTCTCTCTATCTCTCTATCTATCTCTTTTTCTTCTAAGTTATCAATGTCATTCGTCCTCAAAGTCACTCTAGCATTTTATTGTTTCTTCGTTTGTTCTTCATCATTTAGCTCAAAATTGAAGGTATAAAGCCTCGTTTATCTATATCCTTATCTATTATCCCTTTCCCGACTATCGTCGATAATACCTAGATAGGCTCGAGGCCTTGCCCCGACTTATCTACTTTTCTCTAAGCCCAGGAACGTCCCCTTACTAGTTTGATTACCACTTTGGCTAACTCGATTTTTATCTTCTTACTTCATGTTTTAACACAAATCACCCATACAAACTAGCTCGAGAATAGATCACGTATAGAATCCCATTTATAAATTTAATTGTTGTTACGATTTTCATGGTAAACAATTGGCGCCCACCATGGGGCTAAAAATAATAGTGATTATGTCACGACCCAAATACCGCACCGGTGGTGATGGCGCCTCTCGTGAAGACGAGGCCAGCCAACTAACCCAACTCGTATTTTCAAAAATAGTTAAACATAATTAAACACCTTAAATATGACCTAATAGCATTAATTATCATAAATGCAACCCAGCACAGCCCTAATCGTGGTATTACAATTCATGAGCATCTATTAGAATGTAAATCCACTATCATGTCTAAAATATACAAAATCGACTGATAGTCACCTCCTTAACTCATATAACTCTGCCTCTGATCGGCCAAAAACCTGCTACTGGCTGAATAGATACCTGCAGCTGCACACGAGGTGCAGGGAGTAAAGTGAGTGCTCCAACTCAGTGAGTAATAAAGGTAAATAAAAACTGAGCGGTAAGAAATCATGTAAAGCAAACCATCATACTCTAGAGAAGCAGGGTACAATCCTTTGAGAAAACAGTGAAATTGTGAAATCTTTGGAAATATCTTAGATCAGTTTAAATCTCTTTTGAAAATGATCTTTTCAACAGTTACAAAATAATTTCAAATCAGTTATTGTTAATAAGCACAGAAAATTGGCCCCTCGGGCACCAATACCACAGTATAACAGGTCAAAAGGCAAGTAAATATGCAAGATGAGCACATAAAAATTTGCCCCTCGGGCAATATCTCAAACAGTACCTGCCTCTCAGGCTCAATATCAATCGCTCAAAACAGTATCAACCCCACGGGCTCAGTATCAGTCACTCAGCAGAATATCAGCCCCTCGAGCTCACTCTCATATCACATGCGTACCCGCGCTCACTAGGGGTGTACGGACTCCGGGAGGGGCCCCTTACGACCCAAGAGCAATATCAAGCCACCTCGTGGCATATAAAACAAGGCCTAAAAGTCTTCTCACATCACACTTGAGGTCTGAAAGCCTCCTCACATCACACTCGACGCCTGAAAGCCTCCTCACATCACACCGTGGCCTGAAAGCCTCCTCACATCACACACGATGCCTGAAAGCCTCACTCAGTCTAGAAAACACCATAAGCTCCTAGAGCATCAAAAAAATAGTAGAGCTCAGCCCAAACAATAGTAGAATATCAGTTAAGTCTCAAAAATTCAATTAAAGTGGTTCAGTTTGTAAAATAGTATAATCAACAGGACTGAGGTCAAGTAGTATATCAAATAGTGATGAAAGAGTGATACAAATCCACGGAGGACTCAAGTAGTCAGCATTAAGCCCAAAATATGGCAACCAGCCCAAATCATGATAATAACAAATAAGTTCCAGTCAAATACACAGTAAAATAATCAATCGGGACAAACCGAGTCACAATCTCCAATGGTGCTCTACCCCACGCTCGCTATACGGCATGCAAGTCACCTTAATATAGCACTATGATGTGAAGTATGGGGTTTCAAACCCTCAGGATATCATTTACAATCATTACTCACCTCAAACCGGCGAAATCCCTAGCTCGCGACGCCCTTGCCCCTCAATTCGGCCTCCACGCACGTCGAATCTATCCAAAATGAGATCAAATACATCACAATATACCAATGGGACAATACCCAATTGAAAATAATCGAAAAATGGCAAAAATCTCGAAATTTGCAAAACCCGAGCCGCGGGCCCACTTCTCAAAAAATTAAAAAATTAATATCACCGCGTTCCTTATCTTGCAATGAGTGTATACATATCAAAATTACCAAAATCGGAGTCTATTTGACCCCACAAATTTCATTTTAAAATACCAAATTTCAAAGACATAGCTTTACCCTCTTTTGATGAATTTCCACAAATTTCCATGTTAATTCTACCATTAAATCATGTATTTAGGCCAAAGAACTCACCTCTCATCACACCTAGTCGAAATCCCCTTCAATTTCTATCCAAGAACTCTCAAGGTCGATCAAAAATGGTTGAAATGAACTTAAGCTCGTAGAACAAAATGAGCTTTAAAACCCATCTCTGAACAGTGATTTCCGCATCTGCGGTTCCCTTACCGCATTTGCGTCTACCGCTTCATCGGTTATACTTCCACTTCTGCGGATCTTCATTAAGCCAACAACAGCTTCTACGGTCCTCTATCCGCATTTGTAGAATCCGCTTCTGCGGAAACACCATGGTCTCACCTTTCGCTTCTGTGACTCATATACCGCATCTGCGGCATCTCAGATGCAGCCCCAAGCCCGCAACTGTAGAAACAGCCAACCTTCCAAGAAATCACACCTACGAACCTGCCTCTCACATCTATGGAACCGCATATGTGGCCCTTCTTCCGCAGATGTGGAAACACCAGATACCAGCAACATCCGAATTTCACCAAGTCCAAATATCATCCCGATGGCCATTCAAAATAACCCCGAGGCCCCCGAGACTTCAACCAAAAGTTCCAACCCATCCTAAAACATCATTCAAACTTTCTCAAATAATTATAACAGCACAAATAACACCATAACCCTCAAATTACATCGGATTCAAGCCTAAGTTCTTCCAAAACTTCCGAATTACGCATTCAATCAAACACCCGACCAAAACACCTCTGAATGATCTAAAATTTTGTATACATATCCAAAATCACCTAAAAAAGCTACAACAACTTTCAGAATCCCATTCCAACCCTCGGATCAAAATTTCACCTATCAACCAAAATTCGCCAAAATACTAACTTCGCCAATTCAAGTCTAATTCTACACCGGACCTCCAAAATTAATTCCGATCACACTCCTAAGTCACAAATAACCCCTTAAGCTAGCCAAATCACCGGAAATCACATCCGAACCCTCTAAATCAATAGTAAATGTATTACTACCCCATTTTCCCCAATTATTGCTTCTTCATGTTCCATTATTGTCATTGGGTAAGTTAGAGTCGAATTGGATTGGTTTGGATAGGAAGTGAGACACATAGTCTCTTTAAGAAAGGCTTGGTTTGGAAAAGTCAACCGGATGTTGAATTTTGAGTTAGAGGGCTCGGATGTGAATTTCGGTGATTCGGTTAGCTTCGGGGGGGGGGGGGGTGATTTGTGACATAGGATCATAATCGGAAGTGATTTTGGATATCCGGTGTAGAATTAGGCTTGAATTGGCGAAGTTAGTATTTTTGTGAAATCCGGTTGATAGGTGAGATTTTGATCCGAGGGTCGAAATAGAATTTCAAATGTTGGAGTAGCTCCATTAGGTGATTTTGGATAGGTATGTAAAGTTTTAGATCATTCAGAGGTGTTTTGGTTGGGTTTTTTATCGAATGTGCAATTTGGAAGTTTTTAAGAAACTTATGCTTGAATCCGATATGATTTAATGGTTCTAGAGTTGTTTGATGTGTTTTGAGGGTTGGAACAAGTTTGAATGAGGTGTTAGGATGTTTTGGTGTTTTTGGTTGAGGTCCCGGGGTCCTCGAGGTGAGTTCAGGTGATTAAAAGAGAGTTTTGATGTTTTGGTACAGGTCCATTTTGCTGTCATCTGGTATTTTCGCTTCTGCGGAAATGGATCGTAGAAGCGGGTAAAGGAGCGCAAAAGTGATTTTCGTGTGGAGTTGAGAAGTTCCGGAGAAGCGAAACGTGGTTCGCATTAGCGGGTCCGCAGGAGCGGACATTTAGCCACAGAAGTGGAATGTGGATTTTTAATGAAGACCGTAAAAGCAGGGTTTTGGCCGCAGAAGCGGTCTCGCATAAGCCGAAGTGGGATCATAGAAGCAAAAAATGTCTGTGGATAGAAGGTTTAAATGTTATATTTCATCCGCGAGCAAGAGGTAGTTTCCACCAATTTTGAGCGACTTGGAGAGCTTTGAGCGAGATTTTTTTAGGGTTTTGACTGACAATCAATTGGAGGTAAGTCCCTTGGCCTAATTATTCAAGTTTATGGTAGGATTAACATGTAAATTGGTGGAAATTCATCAAAAAGGGGGTAAGTTAGGGCTTGAGAAATTCTCAATTAAAATTGGAATTTGAAGGGTCAAATAACCTCCTATTTTGGTAAATATGATATGTGTAGATTCGTGGCGAGTTGAGGTTTTCGGTGATGCAAGTTTTGTAATTTTTCGAGAAGTGGGCCCGGGGCTCGGGTTTCGCCAACTTCGTGATTTTTGGTATTTTTCGTGTCTTTTCGATTGGGTTATATTTCTTTGACCTATAAGAATGTATTCCTTGCGGTTTTGATAATATTCGGTACACGAGGAGGTTGATTCTAGAGGAAAAGGCATAGTGAGCTAGATTTGTGGCCGGCTTGAGGTGAGTAATAGATGTAGATGATAACCTGAGGGTTTGAAACCCCGGTATATTGCATTGTAACGCTATATTGAGGCGAGACACATACTCTATGATGAGTGCGGGGTTGTTTGTGATTGGGGACCGCGACTTAGTCTATCCCGAGTGATGTTCATATTGTGTTCTTGACTAGAGATTGATTGGTAATCATCCTACTTGGATTTTATGGATATATTTGGGCTTTGTGCCTATTACTTGAATCCTTTAGGATTATTATCACTGTTTCCATGATCCTTAGCATGTTAAATGATTTCAGAGTTAAACACTGTTTTGAAATGTCCAGTCATATTTCTAAGGTTTTAAAACTTAAACTACATTTTATGATATTTGGAGCTGAGAGCTATTACTTGACATAGCCCTAGTGGCTCACTTGCATATTCTGTACTGCGTATGGATCGGGTTGCACGACCTAGCGATGTTATAATGATATTGCTCTTGGGAAGTAGGATCCCCTCCGGAGTCTGAACCCCCACAGTGAGCACGGGTACCCAAATGCATCGGTATGCACGCCACATCGATCATGTGCATTGAATTGCATTCATGCATTGATATTTATCTAATCTACAGGTCATTGTTTTGCTACTATTTCACCGTTAATTATGCTAAATTGCTGGTTATAGCTTTACATTGTAGTCTTCCGTGAATTCTTATCTTCAGTCATTATATATGCCTATTACTCACTAAGTTGGAGTACTCACTTTACTCCCTGCACCATGTGTGCAGATACAGGTGTTTTGGAGGCTTAGTAGTATTGTTGCTACTCTCCAGGTTATCTCAGGAGTTGTTGAGGTAGCTGCCTGGCATTTGCATGACTCGACTCCTCCCTTTATCTCTTTTGATTTCGCATCCTAGACTCTTTTATGCTTCGATTTTGCTACTCAGTTGTATTAGAGGCTCTAAACTCGGGACCCCAGATCTGTTGGGAGTCGTTTTGACAGTTATTCTGGTTTTTTGTGTTGTTTCTATTTGCTATCGGATTATTAATCTTGTTAACTGCTAAATTAACTTAAACAACTGGAAATGAGATTCATATTTGGGTTGAGAGTGTTCAAATGGTCGGGCTTTTCCTAGCAATCGTGTTGGGCGCCATCACGACTGGGATTGGGGTCGTGACAAGTTGGTATCAGAGCCTAGGTTACTAGGTCTCACGAGCCATGAGCCTGTTTAGTAGAGTTTCGCGGATCGGTACGGAGACGTCTATATTTATCCTCGAGAGGCTGCAGAACCTTTAGGAAACACTTCATATTCTTGAAACTCTTGTCGTGCGACATTATTGATTCGAGAACTAGACTTCTGCATTTTATTCTCTCGTAGATGGCGAGAACCCGAGCTACCAGGCATGGCAGACGACCACCATTACCACCCACTAGAGGCCGTAGGCGCGATCGTGGTCATGGTCGAGGCAGACCAGCGAGGGCAGCACCTGCAGATCCACCAGTTGCCCCGGTTCAGGACCAGCATCCTGCTGTAGATGCTCCAGCAGCACCTGTTCAGGCACCGACAGTGCCCATTGTGATTCCTGGTCTCTAGGAGGCTTTAGCTCAGATACTATCTGTCTGCACTGGCCTGGCTCGGGCAGTTTTAGCTACTACTGCAGTAGCTACCTTACAGACCGGGGGTGGTCAACAGACCCCCGCTGCTCGCACACCTGAGAAGGTTGTTCAGGGATTGCAGACACCAGGAGTTGTTCCAGCTCAGCCGGTTACACCAGCAGCACCAGTCGTACCAGTTGCACCAACTCCAGCCTATGTGGTTCCAGCTATGCCAGACGATGAGCAACGTCATCTTGAGAGATTTAGCAGGCTTTAGCCTCCGATGTTCCGTGGTACTGAGGGTGAGGATGCTCAGGGTTTTCTAGATAAGTGCTAGCATATGCTTCGCACGATAGAGATCTTAGAGTTGAGTGTTGTGTCTTTTACTACCTTCCAGTTCTCAGGGAATGCATTTAAATGGTAGGAGGAGTTTGAAAGGCGTAGGCCTGTTGAAGCAGCGCCCCTTACATGGCAGCAGTTCTCCACTCTCTTTCTGGAGAAGTTTGTACCGCAGTCTCGCAGGAAGGAGCTGCATCATCAGTTCGAGTTGTTGATTCAAGGGGACATGTTTGTGACCCAGTACAAGATGAGGTTTATGCAGTTAGCTCGGCATGCTACATGGATGATCCTGACTAACCGAGAGAGGATTAAGAGGTTTGTGGATGGCTTCAACTATCCACTCCGAATTTTGATGACCAAAGAGAGGGTTATGGGTGCTTCGTTTGAGGAGGTAGTCGACATGACTCTAGATATTGAGATGGCTCGCCGTCAGGAGCGTGAGGAGAGGAAGGCCAAGAGGCCTCGAGGTTTAGGTACCTTCAGTGGTGCTCTGTCTAGGGGCTAGTTCCAGCGTGCCAGAGGTCGTTCCTACAGGCCTCCTAAGTCAGGTCGTCCAGAGTACAGTGGGGCTTCTTCAGGCTGTGGTCCTCAGGGGTTTCAGCAGGGCCAGTCTTCACTTAGTGCCCTTACAGCTCAGAGCTCTACTCCTGCCTCTTCAGCCCAGGGTTTATCTCCAGCGAGGGGTTCCCTTCAGTCCCCTTCTCCAGTAACAGGCAGTTGCATCGAGTGAGGTGAGTTTGGCCGTATGAGGAGACAGTGTCCTCGGCTTCATGGTGGTCAATCTCAGCAGAGGGATCAACCCTCCTCTTCTACTCCATCTAATACAGCACCCTCACAGTCAGGTAGGGGTGAAGGCCAGGAAGCTTGGGACCGCCCTAGGGGTGGAGACCGATCTGGTGGAGATCAGGCTCGATTCTATGCTCTCCCATATAGGAGGGATAGCATTGCATCAGATGTTGTTATCACAGGAATTATCCTAGTCTGCCACAGGGATTCCTCTATCTTGTTTGATCCCGGTTCTACCTACTCTTATGTGTCTTCATATTTTGCCCATCATCTGGTACGACTCGTGGTTGTCTTGCCTTGCCTGTGTATGTATCTATCCCGGTGGGCGATACTATTATTGCAGACCATGTGTATCGGTCTTGTCTGGTGACTATTGGGGGTTTGGAGACCCGAGTCGACTTGTTGTTGTTAGGCATGGTAGATTTTGATGTTATTCTGGGTATGGACTGGCTATCTTCATACCATGCTATTCTGGACTGTCATGCCAAGACAGTTACGTTGGCTATTCTGGGTGTTCTGATAATTGAGTGGCGTGGTATGACTGACTATGTTCCTAGCAGGGTGATTTCTTTACAAAAGGCCCATCGGATGGTTGGGAAAGGTTGTTTATCGTATTTGGCTTTTGTGAGAGATGTTGGAGCTGAGACTCCTAATCTTGATTCGGTTCCTGTTGTGAGAGACTTCCCTGATGTGTTTCTTGCAGACCTGCCGGGCATGCCACCGGAGGGGGATATTGATTTTGGTATTGATCTGGTGCCGGGCACTCAACCCATTTCCATTCCTCCGTATTGTATGGCACCGACGAAGTTGATGGAACTAAAGGATCAGCATCATGAACTACTAGATAAGAGGTTTATTCATCCTAGTATGTCACCGTGGGGTGCACCAGTCCTATTTGTGAAGAAGGATGATGGCACGATGAGAATGTGCATTGACTACAGGTAGTTGAACAACGTGACAGTGAAGAACAGGTATCCACTACTGCATATTGATGATTTGTTTGACCATCTCCAGGGGGCAAAGGTATTCTCCAAGATTGATCTCCATTCAGGCTATCACCAACTGAAGAATAGGGATTCATCTATTATTAAGACGACCTTTAGGACTAGATATGGGCACTATGAGTTTCTAGTTATGTCTTTTGGGATGACTAATGCCGCAGCCACGTTCATGCATCTGATGAATAGTGTATTTTGACTGTATCTGGATTCATTTGTTATTATTTTTATTGATGATATCCTGGTATACTCGCGTAGCCAGGAGGAGCATGCTCATCATTCGAGTGTGGTATTAAAAAGATTGAGGGAGGAGAAGCTTTATGAAAAGTTCTCCAAGTTGAGTTCTGACTTGGTTCTGTGGCTTTTCTGGGGCACATGGTGTTCAGTGATGGTATTCAGGTTGATCCAAAGAATAAGAGGCGATGCAGAGTTGGCCTAGACCGTCCTCAGCCACGGAGATTCGGAGTTTCCTCGATTTGGCAGGATATTATCACTGGTTCATCCAGGATTTTTCATCTATTGCTTCGCCCTTGACCAACTTGACGCAGAAGGGTGCACCATTTGTATGGTCGGACGAGTGCGAGGAGAGCTTTCAGAAGGTCAAGATAGCTTTGACCACAATTCAAGCGTTGGTTTTGCCATCAGCTTCAGGTTATTAAACCATGTATTGTGATGCTTCAAGAGTTGGGATCAGATGTGTGTTGATACATGAGGGTAGAGTTATTGCATATGCTTCTCGTAAGTTGATGCCTCATGAGAATAAGTACCCCATACATGATTTGGATTTGGCTGCTATAGTTCATGCTTTGAAGATTTGGAGGCATTACTTATATGGCATATCTTGTGAGGTGTATACTGATCATCGTAGCCTTCAACATTTGTTCAAATAGAAAGATCATAATTTGAGGCAGCGGAGGTGTCTTGAGTTACTCAAGGACTATGATATTACCATATTGTATCACCCGGGGAAGGCCAATGTAGTAGCCGATGCTTTGAGCCAGAAGTCGGTTAGTGTGGGTAGTTTGGCATACATTCCAGTTAGGGAAAGGCCCTTTGCAGTTAATTTCCAGGCTTTGGCCAATCTGATGGTGAGGCTAGATATTTCGGAGCCTAGTCTGGTGTTGGCTTGTGTGGTTTCTTGGTCTTCCCTATATGACCGCATCAGAGAGCATCAGTATGATGATCCGTATTTGCTTGCCCTTAAGGACAGGGTCCATTATGATGATGCCAGAGATGTGACTATTGATGATGAGGGTGTGTTAAGGATGCAGGGTTAGATTTGCGTGCCCAATGTGGATGGGCTTCGGGAGTTGATATTAGAGGAGGCCCACAGCTCAAGGTATTCCATTCATCCAGGTGCCGCGAAGATGTACCAGGATTTGAGACATTATTACTGGTGGAAGAGAATGAAGAAGGATTTTGTGAGTCATGTAGCTCAGTGTCTCAACTGTCAGCAGGTGAAATATGAGCATCAGAGGCCCGGTAGTGTACTTCAGTGCATGGATATTCCCGAGCGGAAGTGGGAGAGGATTACTATGGATTTTGTGAGTGGTCTCCCTTGGACATCGAGGAATTTTGATTCGATTTGGGTGATTGTGGATCGACTGACCAAGTCCGCGCACTTCATTCTGGTGTGTACTACCTATTCTTCGGAGCAGTTAGCAGAGATTTTCATCCGGGAGATTGTTGGATTGCATGGGGTCCCAATTTCTATTATCTCAAATAGGGGTACTTAGTTTCCTTTCCAATTTTGGAAGACTTTTCAGCGAGAGTTGGGTACCTAGGTAGAGTTGAGCACAGTGTTTCATCCTCAGACAGACGGGCAGTCCAGATATTAGAGGACATGTTGTATGCCTGTGTTATTTATTTTGGAGGTTCTTGGGTTGAGTTCTTACCACTGGAAAAGTTTGCCTACAACAACAGCTATCAGTCTAGCATTCAGATGGCACCATATGAGGCCTTATATGTGAGACATTGTAGATCTCCGGTTGGTTGGATTGAGCCCGGCGAGGCTAGGCTATTTGGGGACAAAGTTGGTCCAGGATGCCTTAGATAAGGTAAAAATGATCCAGGAGAGACTTTGTACAGATCAGTCGCGTCAGAAGAGTTATGCGGACAGGAAGGTTCGAGATGTAGCTCATATGCTGGGTGAGAAGGTCTTGTTGAAGGTTTTGCCTATGAAGGGCATTATGAGATTTGGGAAGAAAGGGAAGTTGAGTCCGCGTTTTATTGGACCTTTTGAGATACTTAGGAGGATTTTGGAGGTGGCATATATGCTTGCTTTGCCACCCATCTTGTCGGGGGTTCGTCCGGTATTTCATGTTTCTATGCTCTGGAAGTATGTTGGGGACCCGTCTTATGTGTTAGATGTCAGCATGGTCCAGTTGGATGATGATTTGACCTATGATGTGGAGCCAGTGGCTATTTTGGATCGTCAGGTTCGGAGATTGAGATCAAAGGATATAGCTTCAGTGAAGGTGCATTGGAGAGGTAGGCCCATGGAGAAGGCTACCTGGGAGACCGAGCAGGAGATGCGGAGCAGATATCCTCACATATATGAGGTTCCAGGTATATTTCTTGACCCGCTCGAGGAGGAGCGTTTGTTTAAGTTGGGGAGGATGTAACGACCCGGCCTGTCATCTCATGTATTACAGCACCGTTTTCCCCAATTATTGCTTCTTCATGTTCCATTATTTTCATCAGGTGAGTTAGAGTCGAATTGGATTTGTTTTGATAGGAAGTGGGACACTTAGTCTCTTTAAGGAAGGCTTAGTTTGGAAAAGTCAACCGGATATTGACTTATGAGTTATAGGGCTAAGATGTTAATTCTGGTGATTCGATTAGCTTCGGGAGGTGATTTGTGACTTAGGAGCGCGATCAGAAGTGATTTTGGTGGTCCGGTGCAGAATTAAGCTTGAATTGGCGAAGTTAGTATTTTGGCGAAATACAGTTGATAGGTGAGATTTTGATCCGAGGGTTGGAATGGAATTTCGAAAGTTGCAGTAGATCCGTTAGGTGATTTTGGATAGATTCAAAAATTTTCAGGTCATTTTGAGGTATTTTGGTTGGGTTTTTGATCGAATGTGCAATTCGGAAGTTATTAAGAAACTTAGGCTTGAATCCGGTGTGATTTGATGGTTCTATCGTTGTTTGATGAGTTTTGAGGGTTGGAACAAGTTTGAATGAGGTGTTAGGATGTGTTGGTATTTTTGGTTGAGGTCTCGGGGGCCTCGGGGTGAGTTCGGGTGATTAAACGAGTGTTTTGAAGTTTTGCTACAGGTTCATTTTGTTGTCATCTGGTATTTCTGCTTCTGCGGAAATGGACCGCAGAAGCGGGTAAAGGAGCGCAGAAGCAATTTTCATGTGGAGTTTAGAGGTTCTGCAAAATCAGAACATGGTTCACATTAGCCGGTCCGCAGGAGCGGACATTTAGCAGAAGAGGCAGTTTTGGGCGTTTCGCAGTTGGATTTTTAAATGAAGACCGCAAAGGCGGGGTTTTGGCAGTAGAATTGGTCCGGCACAAGCGGAAGCGGGACCACAGAAGCAAAAAAAGACAATGGACAGAAGGGTTTAAATGTTATATTTCATCCGCGAGCAAGAGGTAGTTTCCACCATTTTTGAGCGACTTGGAGAGCTTTGGGCGAGATTTTTTGATGGTTTTGACTGAGAATCGATTGGAGGTAAGTCCCTTGGCCTAATTATTCAAGTTTATGGTAGGATTAACATGTAAATTGGTGGAAATTCATCAAAAAGGGGGTAAGTTAGGGCTTGAGAAATTCTCAGTTAAAATTGGAATTTGGAGGGTCAAATGGACTTTGATTTTGGTAAATCTGATATGTGTAGACTCATGGCGAGATGACGTTTCTAGTGATGTAAGTTTTTGTAATTTTTTATAAGTGGGCCCGGTGTTCGGGTTTTGCCAACTTTGTGATTTTTGGTATTTTTCGAGTCTTTTCGATTGGGTTATGTTTCTTTGACTTATAGTAAAGTATTCCTTGTGGTTTTGATCAGATTCGGCATGCGATGAGGTTGATTCGAGAGGAAAAGGCATAGCGAGCTAGACTTGTGTCCGGCTTGAGGTGAGTAATAGATGTAGATGATGACCTAAGGGTTTGAAACCCCGGTATATTGCATTGTGACACTACATTGAGGCAAGACATGTACTCTATGATGAGTGCGTGGTTGTTTGTGATTGGGGACAGCGACTTAGTCTGTCTCGAGTGATGTTCATATTGTGTTCTTGACTAGAGATTGATTGGTAATCATCCTACTTGGATTTTAAGTATATATTTGGGCTTTGTGCCGATTACTTGAATCCTTTAGGGATCATTATCACTGTTTTCATGATACTTAGCACATTAAATGATTTTAGTCCTGAGTTAAACACTGTTTTGAAATGTCCAGTCATACTTCTAAGGTTTTAAAACTTAAACTACATTTTCTAATGTTTGGAACTGAGAGCTATTACTTGACATCGCCCTAGTGGCTCACTTGCATATTCTGAACTGAATATGGATCAGTATGCACGTCGTAGCGATGTTATGATGATATTGTGCTTGGGCTGTATGAGCCCCTCCAGAGTCTGAACCCCCACAGTAAGCGCAGGTACCCAAATGTATCGGGCTGCACACCGCAGCGGTCATGTGCATTGCATTGCATTCATGCATTCATATTTTTTTGATCTACCTGTCATTGTTTTGTTGCTATTTCACCGTTAATTATGCTGAATTGCTGGTTATAGATTTACATTGTGGTATTTCGTGAATTCTTATCTTCAGTTATTATATATGCCTATTACTCACTGAGTTGTAGTACTCACTTTACTCCCTGCACCATGTGTGCAGATACAGGTGTTCCGGAGGCTTAGTAGCGTTGTTGCTGCTCTCCAGATTATCTCAGGAGTTGTCAAGGTAGCTGTCTGGCATCCGCAGGACCCGACTCCTCCCTTATTTCTTTTAATTTCGCATCCTAGACTCTTTTATGCTTCGATTTTTCTACTCAGTTGTATTAGAGGCTCTAAACTCGTGACCCCAGATCTGTTGGGAGTTGTTTTGATAGTTATTCTGGTTTTCCGTGTTGTTTCTAATTACTATCAGATTATTAATCTTGTTAACTGCTAAATTAACTTAAACAACTGGTAATGAGATTTCATATTTGGTCGGGCTTTCCTAGCAATCATGTTGGGCACCATCATGACCGGGATTTGGGTCGTGACAGTAAACATTCGGTTGACTTTTCCAAAACAATCCTTCCTTTATGAGAATAAGTGTCTCATTTCCATCTAAAACCAATCCAAATTGACTCATTCACCCAAGACTCCTATAATGAAACATAAGGAAGTAGAAAATGTGGAAAACGGGGCGATAACTCACGCGACGACGGGCCGAGTGGTCACATCTTTCCCCACTTAAGCACATTCGATGTTTCCGCAGGTACGGGCTTGGGACCGCATCTGCGATGCCACAGATATGGTATATGAGTCGCCGAAGGGAAAGGTGAGACCATGGTGTTTCAGCAAAAGCGGACAAATATCCGCAGAAGCGGATTCAGCAAATGCGGATATAGGACCGTAGAAGCGGTTGTTGGCTTAAGGAAGATCCACAGAAACGGTAGCCGCAAATGTGGTAAGGGAACCGCAAATGTGAAAATTACTGTTCAGAGAAGGGTTTTAAAGCTCATTTTGTTCCGAGAGCTTTAGTTCATTTCCTCCATTTTTGATCGACCTTGAGAGCTCTTGGACCGAAATTGAAGGGGATTTTGACTAGGTATGATTGGAGGTGAGTTGTTTGCCTAAATACATGAGTTAATGGTAGAATTAACATGTAAATTTGTGGAAATTCATCAAAAGAGGGTAAAGCTAGGGCTTGGAAATTTGGTATTTCATAGTGGAATTTAAGGTGTCAAATGGACTCCGATTTTGGTAATTTTGATATGTATAGGGCGAGATAAGGAATCTGGTGGTGTTAATTTTCTGATTTTTTGAGAAGTGGGCTTGGGGCTCGGGTTTTACAAATTTGGAGATTTTTGATATTTTTTGATTGTTTTTGATTGGGTACCGTCCCATTGGCATATTGTGATGTATTTGCTCTGATTTTGGATAGATTCAACACATGTGGAGGCCAAATTGAGGGGCAAGGGCATCGCGAGCTAGGGATTTTGCCTGTTCGAGGTGAGTAATGATTGTAAATGTTATTCTGAGGGTTTGAAACCCCCAGACTACACATCGTAGTGCTATATTAAGGTGACTTACACACCGGATAGCTAGCGTGGGGTAGAGCACCATTGGGGATTGTGACTTGGTCCTTCCCGATTGATGATTTTACCCCGTATTTTACTGGAACTTATTTGTTATTATCATGATATGGGTTGATTTCCATATATTGGGCTTAATGCTGACTTCTTGAGTCCTCCGCAGATTTTTATCACTCTTTACTCAGTATTTGATATACTACTTGAACTAAGTCCTGTTGATTATACTGTTTTACAAACTTAGCCACTTTAATTGAATTTTTGAGACTTAATTGATATTCTACTGTTGTATGGGTTGAGCTCTACTATTTTATTGATGCTTGAGGGGCTTATGGTGTTATCTGGACTGAGGCTTTCAGGCCTCGTGTGTGATGTGAAGAGGCTTTCAGGCCTTGTGAGTGATATGAGGAGGCTTTCAGGCCTCGAGTGTGATGTGAAGAGGCTTTCAGGCCTCGAGTGTGATGTGAGGAGGCTTTCAGGCCTCGAGTGTGATATGAGAGGGCTTTCAGGCATTTTTTTATATGCCACGAGGTTGCTTGATAGTGCGCTTGGGCTGCTAGGGGCCCCTCCCGGAGTCTGCACACCCCCAGTGAGCACGGGTACCCGTGTGATATGAGAGTGAGCCCGATGGGTTGATATTCAACCGACTTCACGGCTGAGGCAAACATGTGGCTATACATCCTGTGCAATAGGGTCTCTCCGTGCGGAAACATTACAGATGTCTCCTATACTAGAGCATTGATTATTGCATGTCTATTGGATGACATTCCAGTGAATGTCGGATACTACATTCTGCGAGAGATGAGAGAGTACTTGAGAGACAAGGATGCAGGCATGATGTTCCCCTCCCTGATCACATAGCTGTGCACCAGAGCAAAGGTTAACGTCCGTAGCACCGATCGGTGGCTACCAGCGAAAAAACCTTTTCATCCTTTGAGAGTGACAGAAGAGGGAAATGTGGTCAAAAGAAAAAAGAGAAAAGTCACCACTACCACTAGTGCTTCAGAGTCTTCACAGGCAGCTGCACAGGGACCATTCGGGATACTAAACTCCGAGCTTGCATCTATTCGGGAGTTAGTATCACAACTTCCGAATGGGCCCTCATCCTCCCAGCCCGGGCCTTCATACTTCTCTAGGGATGACATGAAAAGTTACTTGAATGCACAGAAGAGTTAGAAAGAACATATTGAGAAGATGGCTGCATCCGTGACTAGATTAGAGGGAGCCTATGGCACTTTGGCCAAGGCCCATACCACCCTTCAGGAAGACTTTGAGAAGGAGAAGAAGAAGAACAAGAAGAAGGGCAAACTCATGATCAGAATGTGGAGAGGCATCAAGGCCATCTTCAAATGGGGAAACCCAGATAAGAAGATACCAGTAGCTGCCGGAGATGACAGCGAGGAGTATTCCTTCATGTCTACTGACAGTGGTGACGATGATGATGATGGCTATGAGGAGACCGAGGTTGATGGATCCACAAGCACAGCTCAGCACTGATCAGCCATTCTTCCACAGTTTGCAGACCTCAGGGAGACTCTCAAACTAGTTATTCTTTATATTTGATATTGTGCATTAAGGACACTACAATGTTTTAGTTGGGGGTGGCTATTGTACTGTATTTATGTTTTGAGATTATGTGCCCTTGTCGGGCGTATGTTTATGTTATGGATACTGTATGCCCTCGTTGGTCTTGTGACTATGCCGTTTTGTACATTGTGTGCCCTTGCCGGGCTTGGTTTGATTAGTCGTATTTGTGTTTTTATTTTTCTTTCGTTATTTATTTTTCTTCTAATTTAGCTTATATTTTTTTAGTAGTATTAGCTTCTTTTATTTTAGAACCCTTTTAGAAGTCTTCTTTTCTTTTATTTTAATTACCTTAAGTAAAATTTCCTTGGGTTTTCTTCGTGCTACAGTTCTTTCCCAAGGAACACTTTTGAAGTGAACCGGGTGACTTTTCCCGATGATGTATAGATTGCCAACTTTCTTATGGGAATTAGTCGTGTTTTGGTAGGATGAGGCTTTTGAATTATTTGGTACTAATAAAATTAGTCTCTTGTATGTAAATGGTAAATTAAGAATGTCCCTCCGAAATAATTCTTGTGATAAATTTTTGGCTCTTTTAGTGACTCTTTTGCCAACTAGTTTGAATATTGCTCTAGATGCCATATGCCTTTTATGTAATACGTCTTGATTAATTCATGTGCCATGTGTGTTAGTGTTTGTTGAAATAAATCTTGTGTTTACTTCTATCATCTAGAACTTGCCCGGTTGGTCTTTCGATGCTAATGATAGTATGTTTGGTTGGAGGAATGATCTTAGGCATTCTTTGTTTTATTTGCGAAAATCTCTTTAGCCTTTCAGGCCTACCCTTGCTTAAATAATATCACTAGTACCCTATTTTAGCCTTGAAACCTTTTTCTTTGGCCAACTCATTACAAACCTTTGACCTTCTTGAAAAATAATTCCCTCTTTTGAACCCGTCCCTCCTTGAACATTGAGAATGAGGCTAAAAGCCTAAGTTGGGGGTGTAGTGTTAAAGTAAAAAAAACAAAATTGGTAAGGTTGTATATTGAGTGTAGGATCATATGCCTCAAAGTGTTCATATTAACTCAATCAAGCTCAAAAAGAAAAAAGTGTAAAAAAAAAACAAGAAGAGAATTGTTTGTGTATATATATATATTATGGAGCCTTGAAGAAATGTGGAGAGGTATGTAAGGTGATTCAATATTGGGAACTAGTTGCCAATGAGGCGATGTGAGTTGAAGAGAATTAAAGTGCAAAAAGAATGAAACTTGCGAGTAGTGTTCAAGGAGGGTGAAGTCACTTGTACCCAAATGTTTATCCAACCCATCCCGAAACCTACATTACAATCTCAAAAAGTCCTTATGGGACCTCCAACCGAACATTCTTAAATAAGCGATGAATTAAAATAAGGGCAAGCTTATGGTATGAAATGTTGTAACACTTGAAGTCTTTTCTGAGAGCGAGTGTTTTTGAAAAATTTATCCCTTATGTTGTATTGTAAATATAGAGATTTTGGGAACTTTCTTTCTTGTGAGGGCACATGAATTAAGAGAGATTGCTGAAATTGAGTAAAGTGAGCATTTGTAGTGAACTAGTGAGTTTGAGTCACTTCTTAAGGCTTAGTTTTATCACTTAATTATTTTGAAACTCCCTTGCACATTCTTGAAGTTGTTTATCTTTATGAGGGGGTCATTCGGGAATGATGTGCATACTTGAACCTAATTATTTGTACCAACCAAAATCATTAGCATGGTGTTTAAATTGGAGAATGTGATATGTAAATAATAGCAACACCATTTGTGTGGTAAATGGTGAATCCTCATTGAAGTTTTGGTTTTGATTTGCTTGAGAACAAGCAAACGCTTTAAGTTGGGGGTGTTGATGAGTGGTGATTTTACCACTTATTCTAGCCTCTTTTCCTTAGCTTTTATGTCCTTTTAATTATAGAATGAGGTTGTTTATGGTGGTTATTGTTAGATTTTAAGGTACATGATGCTACTAGATCATTTGAGTTGAATTGAAGCAGAATTGAGCTAAAGAGAGTGAGAGAACGTAAAACTTCCTGTGATTTCGCTTCTGCGGAAGTTTGGTCGCAGAAGCGACCTCGCTTTTGTTTAAACTTGACTGCTTCTGCGTTTCAGGCATGGATGGAGAAATTTCGCTTCTGCGGAGGGAAAAGAGCAGAAGCGATCACGCTTCTACGAAGAGCAAACTGCTTTTGCGAAAATGGATGGGAATGGATAAATCGCTTCTGCGGTTATAGTATCGCTTCAGCGATGTCGCTTCTGCAACTTTGGTATCGCTTATACGGATCTTTGCAAGAATTCAATTTTCATTTCTGCGATGAGGTTGCCGCTTATGCGCAGCCGCACCTGTGATGTTTCTTCCGCAGGTGCATAAATCGAGCATCAGACCTGAGGCAGAATGGACATTTTTTAATTTCTCATCCCAAATCATTTTTATACTCGTCCAAGCAGATATTTGAGGAATTTTTTTGGCATATTTTCAGTTCTTAGAACTAGAGAGAACATTTTTGGAATCTAGGGTTTTGCACACACACTTGGGTCTTGAAGATTGAAGCTTGTGGTTAAGATTTTCTTACCCATTTATGTTTATTTCTTCATTTCCTTGCTTTGTATTGAATATATAAGTTTGTAGTATTTATTTCCAACACTTGAACCTTGTGTATGGAAATATTCATATTTAAAGAGTGGATTAAATACCTTGTTGTACTTATGTATTGAATGATTTTTATTCTTTTATGAAGTGAGTTATTGTTACTTTAATTATTCTTGTTCTTTAAGGTTTCCAAAGGGATTAGCAAACCCTAGAACTCACCCATTAACTTCGAATTGATTTTGGAAAAAATAGTTTGGGGTTGGTAAATATTAATTAACAAGAACTTGAGGCGTTAACCCTCATTTTATAGATTCTACCTAGGGATAGGATTGAACTACTTGTAGCCTTCTGGGTGTGCTTAATCTTCTAATTGTGATTAGGGATAATTCAATTAGGAAGTCTTGTTAGTTTTCGGAAAAAGCTAATTAAGAATTATTATCCGTGGCTAATTAACATAAACTCGCTCATATTTGTCAAATCATAAATTACATTGGATCGTTACTTGAGTGTAATTCCCAATGCATTCATACTTTTCGCCTTTGATCATTTTACTTGCTTTCTATGTTAGTTTACATTTCCGCATTTAGATATAAAATATTTTCCAATCAAAATTCTTAGTGTTTGGCATTACGCAACTAGCGATAATTTTTTTACTTGCTTAATCACCCGCACATTGTTCTCTGTGGGATTCGACACCGACTTATAGTTGGGTAAATTATATTGATGCGACCGTGTCTATTGCTTTTTAGTAGTGGATTTGGACGTCACCAGCGGCATAAGAGTTATGCAGATCGTAAGGTTCGGGATGTAGCTTTCATTGTTGGTGAGCGGGTATTTCTCCGAGTGTCGCCAATGAAGGGCGTGATGAGATTTGGGAAGAAGGGCAAGCTCAGCCCTAGGTTTATTGGTCCATTTGAGATTCTCGATCGTATGGGAGAGGTGGCTTACAGACTTGCCTTGCCGCCTAGTTTGTCAGCCGTGCATCCAGTGTTTTATGTGTCCATGCTTCGGAGGTACCACGGCAATACAGCCCACATGTTAGATTTTAGGATCAACAGAGGAGGAGCCGGTAGATATTCTAGACTGGTAGGTTCGACAGTTGAGGTCGAAGAATTTTCCTTCAGTGCGTGTTCAGTGGAGAGGTCAACCTACTGAGGCATCGAACTAGGAGTCTGATTCTGATATGCAGAGCCATTACCCTCAACTATTTCCTAACTCAGGTACTTCTTTCTTTGTCTGTTCGAGGATGGACAGTTGTTTTAGAGTGGAGAATGTGATGACCCAAAGGGTCATCACCGGATTTCTCTCTTTTTCCTTGCTTTCGAAGCCTTGAAAACCTCACTTTTAGTTGCCTCGATTTGCGTGGGAAGTTCGGGCGCATAGCTAGAAAGCTTATATGAGTTCTATGTGAAATATGGTGAATTATGATATGAATATGCATAATATTGACTTCGGTCAATATTTTGGCTAAAAGGACCCGGACCCGTGATTCGACGGTCCCGTAGGGTCGGTAGAAAAATATGGGACTTGGGCGTGTGCTCGAAATCGAATTCCGAGGTCTAGAGCCCGAGAAATGAATTTTTTTGTGAAATTGTTTTCTAAAATTAATTAAGGAAATTGGAAATGAAAATTGATTAAAATACTATGGAATCAGGCTCGTATTTTTGTTTCGACGCTCGGTATAAGTCTTATATATTATTTAAGTACTATTTGTAAAGTTCGGTTGAAAATGGACGTCGTTTGACGTGTTTTGGACTATAAGTTCCAAATTAGAAAGTTTATGAAACTTAGAAGAAAATCATGTGTTTTGAGGCTTGATTCTATGTATATAATGTTATTTTGGTGTTTCGATCACACGAGTAAGTCCGTAGGATATTTTTGAGGTTATGTGCACATTTGGTTTGGAGCCCTGAGGCTCGGGTGAGTTTTGGATAAGTGTCGAGTTGTATTTTGAACCTTTGAAAAAAATCTGGTATGTAGGCTTCTGTGATCTTCGAAAATGCGAAGAATGGATTCGCAATTGAGAATTGTGGGAGATTCAGGCAGAGGTGGCAAATGCGACGATTTCTCTCGCAAATGCGAGGCGTCGCCCTTCGCTAATGTGATAAGGTTTTTGCAAATGTGAAACCTGTCAACTAGACCGAGGTTCGCAAATGCGAACTTAAGTGTCGCATTTCCCAAGACTGTGGGGTTCGCAATAGCGAACCCGACTTCACATTTCCCGTATCTGAGGCCTGCATTTTTCATACTTAGACGAATTTTCACCTCATTTGTTCATTCTTTCAACTCAAACACTCCAAAGGCGATTTTCCAAGAAAACTTTCTTCCCTAAATCATTTCTAATTTAATTTTTACTCAACTTCTTCAATCTTTATCATCATTAAACATGTTTTCATCTTAAAATCATAGATTTCCATGAGTGAAAATCGGGATTTTTGGTAGAACCTATGTTTCTTAAAATTGGGGATTTGGACCTCAATTTGAGGTCCGATTTCAAAAAAAATCATGGATATGAACTCGTGGGGGATTGGGTAACCGAGTTTTGGTTCGAACCTCGGGTTTTGACCACGTGGGCCAGGTGGCATTTTGGGAATTTTTGAGTAAACCTTTGGGAAATTCATTTCCATACATTCAAATTTATTTAATTAGCATTTGTTGATACATTCAAGTAATTTGTCACTAGATTCGAGCGGTTTTGTGGTGAATTCGAAGGGCAAATCTATACTAGAGGCTTGAGTTGAGTTTGGAGCATTTGAGGTAAGTGTTTGATCTAACTTTGGCTTGAGGGAATAGGAGTAGAGTCTTATTTGCTAATTGCTGTTTTTCGAGTACGATGTATAGGCATGGTGATGAGTATCTATACACTGGTGTCGAGCATGACCGTGAGTCCTGAATTGCTAAATTATCAAATTCTTAATTTTTGTTTATGAGGACTTGGTTGGAAATATTTAACACTGAGCCAATAATTATGGACTGAGTATTTATTTAATTGTGTTAATTAGAGATTGAATGAGTATGGTTATAGCTGGATCTCCCTTGCCGGTGTAGTTTATTATATTATCTTGTTCCCTTGCCGGGATAGTTTATTATAACATCTTTCTCCCTTGCCGGGATTATTTTGTGTATTATGTTGAAAGAAATGGGTGTGAGTGGTAGGCCTACCACGTGATATTGGGAAGTGGGAGCGAGTGGTACGCCTACCACATGATATTATGAAATGGGAGCGAGTGGTACGCCTACCACGTAATATTATGAAATGGGAGTGAGTGGCACGCCTACCACGTGATATTATGAAATGGGATCGTGTGGCACGCCGACCACTTATATATTATGAAATGGGATCATGTGGCACGTCGACCACTTATATATTATGAAATGGGATTGTGTGGCACTCCGACCACTTATATATTATGAAATGGGATTGTGTGGTATGCTGACCACTTATATATTATGAAATGGGATCGTGTGGCACGCCGACCACTTTTATATTATGAAATGGGATCGTGTGGCACGCCGACCACTTATATTGATTATTAAAGCTGATTTAGTTTGTGTTTACTTCTGATAAGTTGTTTTCCTATATATTCCCCTACGCATGTTCCCTCCTCTTTTTGATTGGTAATTTTCACTGTTATTTCATTGCACTTGTACAAATATCTGCACAGGTTGTTTTTGGTAGGTCCTGTCTAGCCTCGTCACTACTTCGCCAGGATTAGGCCATGCACTTACCAGCACATAGGGTCGGTTGTGCTGATACTACACTCTATGCATCTTTTTGCACAGATCCAGGAGCAGCTTTTGGACCACAATAGTAGGATTTTTGACTGGGAGCTCACTTCAGTCCAGGGACTTATGAGGCAGCCTAGCTGGCGTTCGCGGGCCGGAGTCCCTTTCTATGTTTTTAGTTTGTTTTCATTGTACCGAGACAGACATTTATGTATTTCCATTCAGACTTCTTTGTAGCACTCTTTAGTAGTTCGTGAGATAGCGACACCAGTCTTGGGTAGAGAAATATTAAACTTCTACATTTTGGGTTTTCAGTTATCTATATTTTTAAGACTTCCGCTTTTATTTAAATTAGTCGTTATATTTATATTGTTAATGTTGAGGTAAAATCAGGGAATGCTTAATATGTCTGGCTTGCCTAGCTCCGGCAATAGGCGCCATCACGACTCCCGATGGTGGGATATTCGGGTCATGACACCTATAGCCCATAAATTCTAATGGTATTTTGTGTTTGCAACAAGATGGCATGATAGGCGTGGTGTATGGTACATGCTTAATATTTTCATCTGCAAGGTGGCAGTTCATTCTTAACGGAAAGGTCACGAATTCTAGATGGAATAGTCAGTTTCAGATATTTAGATGAATGTTATAATTGCTCGATAAGACCTGAGAAGGGTGCGCATTATATTTTAATTAACAAATGTTTATTGGAATTGCAACACTCACTTGGTTGATCGACCACCAATATTCTGATTTTCCTATGTAGCCTAGAAGAAAAAAAAGTTAAAATTAATTATCATGGGATAATCGTACTTGAGGGATGTGTTAGTCATTTGAGTGCTGAGGTTATGATCGGTTACGGTGATTTATATGATCTATGAATCTGGAGACGGGGATTTCTCAAAATTATACTATTTCAGGACAGTGGCATGTTTGAGGTGAGTATTTTATCTAAACTCATTGGATGCACTAGCCGAGCTAATTGATGATGATAACTATGCACTGTGAGCGCGAATATATGTGAGGTTTGAACCTGTGTGCAAGCACCGAGCCAATATTCATACTCCGAAGATGCGTAGGACATGATATGCCTAGAGTGGGATATTGAGCTTAAAGGTATAATGTTTCTCATATTCGTAACTTTGTTAAGAACAATCTGGAATATACTTGAGATTTTCAAGAAGCTAAATTCCAAAACAAACTTGGTAATTACTAATTCTACGTTAATTTGCTGATTTGAGCTGTGACAACATAGTTTGCTCATGCCTAGGAACAAACTTGGATTGCTCCTATATGATTGTCAATGCCCCATTTTTCTCTAAAAGTGAAATCGGGTCAACGACATTTTAGGAAGACAACTCTATTCCTGTTTGGGAATTGGGTTTTGGATATTTGGAGAGTAACCACCTAATGATTATAGTGCATTAGGACACTTTTAAAAGAATTTGAGATGAAAAACAGAGTTTGGGTAAGGGTTAGAAATTATCTCGAGGGGAAGGTGTTATGTACCCCTCAAGAACCAATAGTGTGGTTCCCGACCATGCTACAATCGTGACTTTCAATGCAAACAAACATGTAAACAAGCAAGCATTGCAAATATGAGAAAATGTTATAAATAAGAAACACAAAAGGATTTAGAGGTGCTGAAATTTTGAAGGAAAAACAGTTTTTGTGATTAAAGAAGAGATACGCAAGTAAAGAGAAGGGGGTCAAATAATTGATGCAAATAACTAAAAAATAAGTACAAGAATTAGAAGTTGAAGATTGGACAGCTTTTAAAATTCTGAAAAATTATTAAACTAATAAAGAGGGAGGGGGTCCTAGGTTTATATATTACATGGATCATTCGCACAAGACTAGTACCCAATTGTATGCATAGTGTTATCATGTAATCACCATCTCCATGTGTACCCTTCCCACCCCGTTAAGGTATTAAAGCATGGAATGGTATCGTTTACTTATTTTATGTTATTACCCATCCCAATCCTATCAGTCCTGGAGGCAAATGGACTAATAATCCTAAAGGGAAAGTGGTTTGGGGCTTTAGAAGTTTCAAATGATAAAATGCTAAGGCATTAACAAAACACAAGTAATTGCAAATAGAAGGGAAAACAGAAAAGAAATCAGGGCTAAAGTATGCTTCAACAAATCATCAAAAATCACAGAGTTTAGCATGTCTAACACGTACTGATTTTGGTCTTATTTAAATAAAGCGACGAGCGGACTGGTTCAACGCATATTTTTAGGCGAAAAGTCTACATTAGGCATACTCGGATGCATTTGTTTGAAACTGATCTAGTTGATCTAAGTGTTGACTAGAACTAGGCGTAATAAATACTGATTTTAGAAAAAGGATGTAGACTTAAAAGGAGTTTCCAATTTTAAGAGAACATTACGAGTTCAACAATTAATATTACTCAAATTTGAGATTTCCTATAGGCATTTTTTCTATATGTTTGCTGATTTTGACACCTTTTAAATGTTAACAAAAGTCATATGAACATGTTATCTATATGTAGCTTTTGTTATCAGACCTACAAATGGTTTGCCTAGTGATATTTATAGATGCAGAATGTAGCAGTTTACAGATTGTATTTTTATATGAATTTTACAGAAACAATTAGAAGTTAACCTATAGGCAGGATATCTATGCGCGTTTGCAGAAATTATGAATGAATAATATAGGTATCATTTCTAGACGTGAGTTTTGTAGAAATGCAGAAATTAAATTTTACCCTATGAGCATGATCTTCTAGGTGGACATGCAGAAATAAGAGTTTAAACCTATAGGCATGATTTCTAGGTGTATTTGCAAAAAAATTAACCTATAGGCAAGATCTCTACCCTTGGTGCATAAAATAAATCACACCCCCCTTTTTACTAAGATTCCCAGAGTTTGTACAAATTATTACAGCCCAAAAGAAACAACTGGAATAATAAAAAAAATACATCAGAAATCATCAGCTACATCCGAGCAGCCTAATTCAGACTTAATGCTTAATAATATGAGACTGAGCCACTTTCGAGATCCAAATTTCCAAGCCTTCTCTTATCTAAGGTGTTTCTGAGATCCAAGGGATTTCAGGAACCCCAAGCAGTGCATACACGCAAGATATTAATCTGAAATTGAGTTATGCAGTGCGGAAGGTCCAACCCTTATGTGTCCAAGTTCATAGGGAGCTCAAGGTTCCCAAGACAAGGTTCACACAAGACGGGCAAAACTTAAGTTCTAAGAATTGAGTGTAAGTTTAATAGGAAGGGGTAGGAGGCTACCCAAGGAGGCTGGTGGTCATACCCAGCCACAAGATTGACTAGCATCCGCCTGAACTAACCTGTTGATTAAGCATTTAGAGAGTAAAGACCTTTTGGAGGTCAAGCCGTGGCCTGAACAATAATCAGAAATACTGGCAGGCCAAGGCTGTTACTCAGCATACACACAATAAGGTAATGAGGATAGGAAATTGACAAAGCTTAGGGCCCCAAAGGGTCCAGTTCATATCCATGGACAATGATTTCAGACATTGTCATGTTTCTGAACCATAACTTAAGCATAAAAGGGGATATGAGGGTTTGGGATGCATAAAGCATCAAACAAATAACCAAAAACTGACAGGATGTACACATAAATTAAACATTGAATTACAAGGGAAAGGGACATGTTACAACATGCTAGAAACATATGTAAACTAAAGAAAACATGATCAGAAGTAGACATGAGTTAAGCATGTTGTTGATGAAGCTTGAAAATTAACTAGAACATACCAGTAGAGAAGCAAAAGTACAGAAGAGAGTAGAGCAAACAAAAGTCCACACCAGCACAAGTAGTAAAGAGAGAGAGAGAGTTTTTTTGAATGTAAGAGGGTGATTTTTTGAACTCAGATTACTCGTCTGTGTTCTTTTTTTCAAAGAAAGGGGATGAGAGTATTTATAGCTTTGAAAATGTGTAGAGAAATAAGGTAATAAGTACAAATATAACACAAATATGGGCATTGACACAAATCAGAATCAATTAGTATAAGACTCCCCTTTAGTCAGGGGATTCTTATTCTAACAGATACTAATAGGATCCTCATAAGGAAAGGAGAATCAGTCTTGTAAATAGAAGAATGGTTGTTGCCATAAAAGAAACAGTAAAGTCTTACAATAGGCAATTAAGTCTAAGTACAGGATTTGAAGCAATTTTTTGAAAGATTTAGTGAGGCCAATCAAAGAAAAAGAATCAATTAAACTTTGACAGGCTAGTAAAATTAGGATCTCAGGGAAGGAAAAGTTTTTTGAAATCAATTTCGAGTTAAATAAATCACAGGAGGAAGTCAGTATATAAAGAGAGAAAGAGTCGAAAACATGTAGGGAGTTGAGTGAGTATCATAATCATAGAAAAAATAGAGAAAAGAAACATTGAAATAAGGAATCAACATACAAGCTGCACAAACAAACTCACAAGACTTTTAATAGCCTCCCAAAGAGACTAGGGTTTTCAAATTAGTTGAGTTTAGAGACGACAAACAGGTGAAACACACGCAGTCACAAAGCTCAAGCGAAAACCCCTAAAAATTAGGGTTTTAACTATTAATCAGTAAACCAAACAGATAGGCTCAGGAACTCAAGTAAATTAGGATTTTTAATATCAAATAAACCTAGAGATGATAAGCGCATGAATTGAATGAAACCTTAACAAACGGACTCAAACAAAAATCATAAAATTAGGTTTTTTTCAACATGTTGAAGCAGATAGAAGAATAAACATGAACAAATCATACCAAAACATAAACATGCTAAAAATCAGAGATCTTTTGAAAAACTTAGAGGAAAAACCCTAATGAAGGGTCGTTTTTGCAAGAAAAGTCGAAGATATTTCAAGAACACACTTAAAAATTCATGGAAAGTATAGATCTAAAGCAGATCTGAAAGAAAAATTAAGAAATCCCAAAGATTAGGGTTTCGAAGAACCTAGAAAGATGAGAAAGTCCTTAGAAATTAACGATCTAGCCAGGAGCGCCAAGGATATGACTCGAACGACCATGGCTGGCCGAAGAAAGGTCAGGGGTGACCGGAGAAAGGTCAAGAATGGAAGTCAGACAACGATTGGACCAAATTCCTTCGAGATTTGGTTGGGAAACCATGGAAGCGAACAATCAAGAGCCATAGGAGGCCATTACACATCCCAGATGGCCCTGGAAAGCCATGGATTAGGGCAGAATTTGAGAGGCGGCGGCTAGGATTCATGAGAGATTAGAGAGCGTTTCAGAGATGAGAGGTTTCAAGGGTGGCGTTTGGTGGATAATGGTTAGGGTTAGAGGTCGTTTGTAATTAAAAAAAGGAAAGGGGACGTCTGGGCCGTTGATCAAAATGATCAATGGCCCAGATTAAAAGAAAACGGGCGGGTTTGGTTAAATAGGTACTGGGTCGGGTGAGGACGAAATTGGGCTAGGGTGATGTGGGCTAAATTTTGGGGCTGAATTGGGTTGAATAGGGGTTCCAATTTGGCTATAATAGAAATGCAATTGAGGCCAAATCGTAAATAGCCAATTTTACATTTTAAATTTTTATAAAAATAGTAATACAAATTATAAAAACAAATTAAGAGTACTGGGTAAATAAGTATTATATAAATATTAGTTAAAAAATACCGGGTTTAGTTTTATAAACATAAAATGGCATAAATTACAGGATAGACTATAATTGTAATTATATGCAATTTAGCTTTTAAAAATGCCAAATGAATTTGTAAAAATATGCAAAAATTAACTTCAATATATTTTGGTGTAAATGTTAAAATAAAATGAATTATTCACCAAAATGATAATTTTGGAAATAATTATTGGATTTTGTCGTATTAAAATAGGCAATAAATTGGATTTAAAAATAATTAAAAATGCCAAAACTCTTGGGTGTGTTTATATATGCACCATTATGCTATTTTGGAAATATTTGGGTATAACAATACTTAGAGAAAAATTGGGTGTCAACAACTGCCCCTCTTTACCTGGGAATGATGAAAGCCAAAACTCTTGGGTGTGCTTATATATGCACCATTATGCTATTTTGGAAGTATTTGGGTATAACAATACTAAGGGAAAAATTGGGTATCAACAGCTGCCCTTTTTTACCCGAAAAGGATGAAAGAGTTATCGGGTAAAGATATGATGGCCAATTTTGACCGGAAGCAGCGATTTCGAAAGCATTTGACCGTGCTCTGGTTTCTGAGCTACCTACAAATCCCTAGTTTTACAAGAATAGAGTCGTATGTAGTTTAGGGACCTTTGACGGAACATGCCGATGGCGATTTGAATGAGACGGGCACGATGTTTATGGGGAAAGAGGTATATGAAACTCGATCAGCAGCGGGGCCTGGAGCGAGATCGCTCTTGCTAAGACGGCCATTGCTAGGCGGTGTACCGGCAAGTGAGCAATACAGGTGTATATTGTGGATAAACTTAAACATGATGCAAGTTCCCATTTGACCATGAATGTTGTCCTTAGACGGTTAGGATGACATCCTCGGACCATGATGTCCCAGGCCATGAAGCGCATAATTAAAGGATTCACATGCTATGAAATGATGTTCTCGGGCTATGATAATGGTGCCTCCGAACCATGATTCCTTTGAATAATGATGTACAGGATATAAACTAGGGTCCTAGGGCCATGTCATGGTGTTCTCTGGCTATGAGGATGATGCCTCTAAACAATGATGCCTTCCGATAGCTTGGAGGTATTTCAGCCCATGAAATGCAGGATTTGGCGGTATTTCAGCCGATGCAAAAGCGTAAATGGTGATATTTTAGACGATGTAAAAGTAAAATGACGATGTTTCAGCCGATAGAGAATTTAAAAACAATTTGGCAATATTTTAGATGATGTAGAATTTAAATAAAGTTTGGCTATATTTCAGCAGATGAAGAATTTAAATGAAGTTTGGCAATATTTTAGCCGATTGCAAGACGTAAGTAAAAGAGGCGATATTTCAGCCATGCAAGAAAGATAAAGTGGCGGTATTTCAGCCATGCAAGTGGAGGTAGAGCTTAACCTTGGAAGGCAGAAAGGTAGCCTTATGCAGATAATGCAGGATGGAGACAATGCTTAGTCTCAGAAGGCAGAAAGGTAGCCTAATGTAATGCAGATAATGCAGGATGGAGACAATGCTTAGTCTCGGAAGGAATAAACGTAGCCTTATGCAATGCGGATAATGCAGATGGAGACAACGCTTAGTGTCGCAAGGTAGAAATGTAGCCTTATGCAATGCGGATAATGCAGATGGACACAACGCTAAGTCTCGGAAGGCAAAAAGGTAGCCTTATGCAATGCCGATAATGTAGATGGAGACAATGCTTAGTCTCGGGAGGAAGGAAGGTAGCCTCATGCAATGAGATACAAGTGAATGGTAAGTAAAAATTCTTAGCTGACTGCTGGTAGTTGATTGTGATATTGTGGCTACTGGGATATTGCATGTGGATAGAAAATGTGAATATGTGTGACAGTTCAATGCGATTGCGTAATATATTCGGTAATTTTACGACTTATGTGCCTGCATCCAAAGAAAATCGTGAGCTTCATAAGAGGGGGAAAGGTTAGTTTGTTTTCCCTTGAATCCTAGCGTTGCGTGTCATCGGGGTAGCATTGCTAAACAGCGGCAGTTCGGACAATAATTATGCATGATTTAGTAAACATATCATAAGAAGAAAAATAGTTTTCTTTTAGCTGAACCAACGACTATGACGCGGTTCGAGACATTGTAACCTCTCCTGCTCAAGAAGTTTGAGGGTCTTTCTCAAAATTCTACCACAGTTTACTAGGCTGGCACTTTTGACAGCTGCGTTAAATGACTGAAGAATCAACTTCTAAATTTTTAGGGTCCTCCTCAAAATTCTGCCCCAGATTACTGAGGTGACATCCCTGGAGAAGAGTGGCTGAAGACTAACTTCGGAATTTTGAGGGTCCTCCTTAAAATTCTGCCCCAGTTCCAATAATAGGGGGAAATGAAATTTTTATTAAATTGTGACTGAACCCATAGGGCTGCCTATGTATCCCCTCTTAAATGGGAATCGGGTCAGGTATAGTTCAAATTATATCATAAAGAAATCATACAGAGTATCATTTCACTGCATCTAAGTTGATTGGCTTTGGCCAGACTTCTCCATCCATTTTTGCAAGAATAAAGGCTCCCCAGTTAGAACCCGATGAACCATGTATGGACCTTGCCAGTTGGGAGAGAATTTTCATTTGGCTTCATCTTGATGTGGGAATATTTTCTTTAGCACCAACTGCCGGGGTGTAAACTTCCTTAGCTTAACTCTTTTGTTGAAGGCTCTGGACATTCTATTCTAATACAACTGATCGTGGAAAACTGTATTCATCCTTTTCCTATCTATAAGGTCTAACTGCTCATAGCGACATTTCACCTATTTTGCGCCATCTAACTCTACTTCTTGTATGACCCTCAAGGAGGGAATTTCTACCTCGGCGGGGATAATCGCTTCTGTACCATAAACCAGCATGTAGGGAGTTGCTCCGGTCGATGTGCGGACCGTGGTGCGGTATCCCAGTAAGGCAAATGATAACTTCTTATTCCATTAGTTGTGACTTTCTACCATCTTCCTTAGTATCTTCTTGATATTCTTGTTCGCTGCTTCTACAACTCCATTCATCTGAGTCCTGTATGCTATAGAGTTCTTGTGTTTAATCTTGAATGCCTCACATATTGATTTAATCAAATCGCTGTTAATATTGGAACCATTATCAGTGATGATTGATTTCGGAATTACGAATCGACAAACAATACGGTCACGAACAAAATCTATCACAACTTTCTTGGTCACTGCCCTGTATGACGCTGCTTTAACCCAATTAGTAAAATAATCAATTGTCACCAGGATAAACATATGCCCGTTTGATGCGGCAGGCTCGATAGGTCTAATGACGTCCATCCCCCAGGCGGCAAATGACCACGGTGAGCTTGTTGCAGTAAGCTCGTTTGGAGGCACCTTTATCATATCTGCATGTATTTGACAGTGATGGCACCTGCGAACATACTGGATACAATCTGTTTCCATAGTCATCTAAAAGTAACCTGCTAGGAGTATCTTCTTTGCTAAAATAAAACCATTCATGTGCAGCCCGCAAGTCCCTGCGTGCACTTCGTCCAATAGTCTGGATGCTTCTTTTGCTTCGACATACCTCAATCAACCCAAATCGGGAGTCCTCTTATACTTGATTCCCCCGCTATGAAAGAAGTTATTGGATAATCTCCGAAGTGTGCGCTTCTGAGTGGCGTCAGCAAGCTATTGATATTCTCCTATTGTCAAGTACTCCTTGATGTCGTGGAACCATGGTTTTCCGTCCGCTTTTTCCTCAACGTGAACATAATAAGCCGGCTGATTGTAAATCTTTACTGGGATAGGATCAATGAAATTCTTATCTGGATGCTAGATCAAGGATGACAAAGTAGCTAATGCGTCAGCGAACTCGTTCTGGATCCTGGGGACATGCTGAAATTCTGTCTTTGTGAATCTTTTCCTTAACTACTGTATGTGATGCAAGTAGGGAAGTATCTTAGAGTTTTTGGTGGCCCACTCTTCTCGAACTTGATGTATGAGCAGATCTAAATCCCAGATTACTAGAAACTCCTGAATGTTCATGTCAATGGCCATTTTGAGCCCAAGGATGCAAGCTTCATATTCAGTCATATTGTTTGTGCAAGGGAATCTGAGCTTGGCGGATACCGAGTAATGCTGGCCTGTTTCTGATACTAGGACCGCTCCTATTCCAACTCCCTTGAAGTTTGCGGCTCTGTTGAAAAAAGAATCTCCAACCGTCGTAGGATTCTGCAATATCTTCTCCTACAAAGGATACTTATTCATCGGGAAAATACTTTTTAGGGGTTCGTATTCTCCACCGACGGGATTCTCGGCAAGGTAATCTGGTATGGCTTTACCCTTGATTTCTTTCTGAGTCACGTAAACAATGTCGAATTCACTCAGCAATATTTTCCATTTGGCGAGCTTGGCAGGAGGCATGGGCTTCTGAAAGATATACTTCAGTGGGTCCGTCCTGGATATAAGATAAGTAGTGTAGGCACATAAATAGTGCCTTAATTTCTAATCTACCCATGTCAGAGCACAACAGGTGCGCTCCGATAAAAAGAATACTGGGCCTCGTACGAGGTGAACTTCTTGCTGAGATAGTAGATGGCTTGCTCCTTCCTCCCAGTTTCATCATGTTGTGACAAAACACAAGCGAATGCTCCATCCAAAACCGTGAGGTAAAGCAATAGAGGCCTTCCTGGATCGGGCGACCAAGACTGGAGGCATTGACAGGTATTCTTTAATTCTGTCAAAGGCTTTCTAACAATCGTCATCCATATAGTATAGCAGTGTCTTTCTTTAGAATTTTAAAGATGGGTTCACAAATGACCGTGGAATGAGCTATGAACCGGCTGATATAGTTGAGTCTTCCCAAGAAACTCATCACGTCCTTCTTTGGTACTGGCACGATATTGGCTAACCATATGGGATACTATACTACCCTAAGAACCTTGTCTTTGACTTGCTTGGTAACCTCTTCTTTTATTTTCAAACTCATGTCGGGATTAAATTTCCTGAGCTTCTGCTTTATCGGTGGACAGGTTGGATATATTGGCAGTTTGTGAGCTACAATGGATGTACTGAGACCGGTCATATCATCATACGACCAGGCGAATATGTCTTCATATTCCTTTAAAAATTCTGTATATTCTTCCTTTTCTGATGGCGACAAGTGAACACTGATGCGAGTTTCTTTGACATTTTTTGTATCTTCCGAATTAATGACCTCAGTTTCTTCCAGGCTGGACTTAGGTTTATTCTCAAAATTCTCGACCTCTCTGATGACCTCTTCAGGTATCTCATCTTCTTCTGAGTCTATGTCCTTTTGTTGTGTTGTTTCATTGCAAGTCAGAATCGTTGGTTCATCATCAAGATAAGTAATAGTAATGCTGTATAAAAATACAGTAAATGATAGAAAAAATAATAAGTGCGATATATATGATAAACTGAAATGCTTTGATTAAACTCATAATTGTTTGAAACATCAGAGCTCTTTTCGAAATTAAAGACAGTGTGGAAAGAAAATCAACTAGTAAGGTAAGATAAAAATGAGATGCATGGTGCTTTTGTTTACCCTTGCTACCCCGAAGCCTTCCGGGCCCTGACGGTCCTAATTGACCAATTGCTGAAGCGGTCTCCTCTGTTCATAGCTTGTATGGAAGGGCCTTCCTCCCTTCCTCCTCGAAAAGAACACAACAGTCCATGTCATCATCCTCCAGAAATAAATTCTTGATGGCTGCCAATGCTTCATCTTCTTCTAACCCATATATAGTATCTACCGGTTGGAAGGTCTTCTCCAGGCTAGGTATTGGAAACTACAATGGATAGTAGGGGTCGCGCCATGGTGGCGACCAGTTCTGGAATTCTTCCCAAGTGTAACCGTATCCTAAACCAAATGTAGTACCATGCTTCTTTAGTTTTATGGGTTTAATGATCCCCTAGAGGTTTTTGCTGAGTCCCTTTCCAAGCTCGTAACCACACCAATTCAGGATACTTTCGGTCTTGTTATCCCACCCCTTATCCTTGTCTACAGCGTTGACCCTTTCGATGTGGTGGTATGTTTCTCCGCCTATTATCCTTCTGCCTCTAATCATTGGGATGATCTGGCGACTATATATGGGGTTATTACTATTTCCATGAATGATTACCTCCTGGTGATTCCATTCAAACTTCATTGCCTGATGCAGGGTCGATGCTACGGCTCCAATGGATCCAGGGCCGTCCTAACAGCAAATTGTAGGATGTCGAGACATCTATTACTTGGAAGTCGACGTCGAACCATGTTGGCCCCATTTGTAAGCATAGGCTAATTTCTCCAATAGTAGATCTTTGGGACCCATCGAAGGCCTTGACATTGATAGCCCCATCTTTGATATCGTGCAGGCTTTTTCCCAAAGTTTTGAGAGTTATCAGCGAACAGATTTTGGGGCTCGATCCCCCATCGATTAGGACTCTAGTGATGAAATATTCTTCACACTTCATAGTGATGTGCAATGCTTTATTGTGGCTTAATCCTTCTAGAGGCAACTCATCTTTGTGGAAGGTTATTTTATGTCTCTTTAGCACTTGCCCCACCATATTCGCCATTTCACTGCCGGTTATATTGCTGGGCATATAAGCTTTTCTCAGTATATTCATTAGGGTATTTTTGTGAGCGCCAGAACTCTGTAGAAGAGCCAGGATAGATATATGTGCTGGTTTTTTGTTCAACTGTTCAACGACTGAGTACTCCTTAGCCTATATTTTCCTCCAAAGATCGTCGAGCCCAGTTTCAATAGGTCATCATGGGGCTTGCTTACTGGACTCGGCTAGGTGCTCTAGGGTGTAAACCCTCTCTGTTCTAGTCATTCCTTGCGCGGCAATTATTTCTACTGTCTTGGTCTTTCCTTTCCTCCTAGCTTCAGCAGTGTAATCCCATGGTATGGTATTTGAGTGGAACAGTGTTATATCTGACATTGCCACCAGAATAGGCACCCTTGGTGGTAACAAAACAACTTCAAAGGGTGTAGGGGCCTTTGGAACTCCAAATTCAACCTCGATTGGTCCAGGCGCCTTTGTAGATAGAGGTGCTTCAAATTCAAGCGGTATAGACATATTTACTTCACCATCCCTGGAGGGCTGATTTTGCACAACAATTGGGTTAAGTGCAACCGCCATTTTCTTTGGTTCATCCCCTTTAGCAATAAAACCTATTGACCCTTTGGGGTCCCAATCATCTTCGATCTCGATCATATGAATGTCTCCACCTTTGCGGTCAGACAGAGGGTTGTTACGAACATTGGGAGTAGGATCCTTTGCTAATATGACCTTGTTGTTGATCATGGTTTTAATCTTGTCCTTCAATGAACGGCATTCATCAAGGGTGTGTCCCTTCATTCTAGAATGATACGAATAGGTCTTGTTGGGGTTGACCCACTAGGAGGGATTTTCTGGAGCTTTGGCTGGGATAGGAGTAATGTAACTAGCAGCTTTAAGTCTTTCATATAGCTGGTCAATTGGTTCAGCGATGGCTGTGTATTGTCTAGGAGATTTGCGGTCAAAATTTAGTCTGGGTCTTGGGAAATTTTGACGGGTGGGTGGTGATTGGTAGTGAGAGGGTTGAGCGTTATAAGCTTGGTAAACAGGTACTGGTTGAGAGTATCTGGGTGAGGTGGGTTAATATGTGAGAGGTGGAGAGCATTGGTTAATGGGAGGTGGATAGGAGGGTGCGGGTGCTTGGTAAGTTGGGATGGGCTGGTATGTAAGTGGAGGTGATGGGTAAGTGTGGTATTTTGGTGGTGATTTGGTTCCCTGTGCGACAATTACAGCACTTACATCCTTCTTTTTTTACGTGCCACCAGTATGCAAAGCCTTATTGGTGGCCTGCAATGCTTCAAGATTTCTAACCATATCATTCTTAATGCCCTTTTTGATTATTTCTCCAAGTTTGATTATATCAAAGAACTTTTGACCCTCGATCAGCATCAACCTCTCGTAATATTGGTGATCCTAAGCCCTGATGAAGAATCTATTCATCTCTCTTCTTCTATGGCCGGTCTGACCTTTGCAGCTTCTAACCTCCAACGAGTAGCATACTCGAGGAATGTTTCGGTGGGATTCTTCTTCAAATTCTATATGTAGAACACATTTGATACGTTCACTGTACTGAATCATAATCTATCCATGAAGTCTAATGCCATACCTACCCAACTCATCCATTTCTTGGGGTCCTAGCTGATATACTAGGATAGTGCATCTCCTTTCAGGCTCCTCATGAAGAGCTTCATAAGGATCTTCTTATCCCTTCCAACCCCAACCAGCTTATCACAATATATCCTCATGTGGACTCTGGGATCTCCTGTTCCATCAAACATATCGAACTTGGGAGGTTTGTACCCCTCCGGAAGTTCAACATTTGGCTAAATGCATAGGTCTTCATAATTTATTCCTTCAATGCCTTTGTTACCTTCCACGCACTGAATTCGACTGGTTAATTTCTTGATTTACGACGCTAAGTTTCTGATAAGGGAGTCTTTGTCATCAGACTCAGGTGCATTTAAGATTTGATTGGGTGTAGTGGGGTACAGTATCCACAAAAATAGGAGTGTTGTGGAGATGGTCATTTGTGGTGTTCAGTGGCTCGGGAATGAGTAATGGAGTATTGTTGAGAGTGTGGCATGTGTTACAGTATTGGGTATGAGTGGGTTGTATCTGTGGTTGTGGGGTATTCTGTGGAGGTACGGGATTCCAGGTGTTGACATCAGGAGTAGTGAGGGAAAATGATAGGTTTGCCAAATTTCGAACCTGATCTAGTTCTTCTCGGAATTTCAATAGCTTTTGCTCAAGTTGTATAGCGGTTTCCTTAGCAACCGGGGTACACTGAGGAATCTCGATCTCCTTTTTGGTGCTTGGATCTCCCATTCTACCTTTGTTTTTTTTCCGGATAGGACTTGGGGGAGGAGGAGGTGGAGGGCCCTTGGATCTTGTGGAGTACGCCGATTGTCCCAGAATGCACGAACTAACCTTTGGGGAGGGGAATAAAAAATAAAATAAAAACAAAAAGGTATCCAGTTAGTGCGGTTCATGAGGAAAAAATATTGCAGTATTTAAACACGGTGTGCGAAAAAATGTAAATCGCGTCCTAGTTTTGGTGCCTCGTTGTGCCCGAGGTAGGCATAGTGACAAGTAGTTTTGGAGAACTTAAAATGTTAAATGCCTCATTTTATTGATAAAAAATAAGACGAATCCAAAACGACGCTAAATAACAGAAAGTAAGATGTCACTAGTGGCCATTGGCCTTATTACATCATTAATGCAAAATAAAAGACTCCTAACTACTTGGTCCCAAAAGGAACTTCCCCAGATTTGGCATCTTTGTCTCCCTCGAACAGCTCTACTAACTCGCGTAGTCCTAGCAGCAAATAGGCTCGGGCTAGATGTACGCCTGCATTTCCTTCAGTGTTTTGACAGTCTTTAATCCTCTTGATGAACTTTCCTTCCAGCTCTACTAGACCATGCTCCAAATACCCTAACCGATTGTTGGCACTGACAACCATATCTTTCCACTCCTCGATCTATTTCTGATGGGCTTCTTGTATTTCCCGATGCTCACTTTCACACTCTCGAATTCTCTTGCGCAATTGATTATACTTAAACCTGTGCTTCAGTGTGCTCGTCAATAATTCTATGACCTCGAACGAACCCGGGCTGACCCATGCCATTATCTTCCATCCAACCCGAATGGTATGGCATACAACTGGCATTATACCTTTCTGCCTCAATGGATTCTTTCCCCAAAATGATTTTGCAATGCCACAAATGCTGAGCTTGGCACCTGTGAGGGCTATCGTCCTCCTGGAAATCGACCCTGAGGTGGCTTATTTTGTCGACCCTTGGAATGATTTGTTTTCTTCCTGCCTGCCTCATGGCTCGAAGAGGAACGTATGGATAAGTTCCTCTCAAACTAATAAGTATGAGAAATGGTGCATCTCGAGATCGAACAATGAATTCATCCATGGGGAACTACTCAAACATCCATTGTACCTGGTCTTCTTTCAGATTTTCAAACAATTCTACCTATCCTCTGGCATAGTGAACATTTTAGGCATATAATTCATACGCCTTGGCTGGTGGAAGGTGATATGATCATCCCAATCTCTGCGTAGGATCTCCTGTCTGTATTCCCCTTTTTGGAGGTGTTCCATGAGCCAGAGCTGAAGTAATAAGTTGCAACCCTTAAAATAACTGCCTTGTTGTTGACAGTTGTTCAAGGCACGGTATATCTCGGCGACGATCATGGGCACTATGCTGAAAGCTTGCCCACCAATCCCTTCCATCAAAGTATTGGTTACCATGTCCAGTCTGGTTTGGATCCTAGCCTTCGTCATAGGGAACACGATCATTCCCAAAAAGTAAAACATGATAACGAAGACCCTTCTACGGACATGTCCCAATGAGGTGATGGCAAACTCATCTGAATGGGTGCGGTATAACTTGCTATGGTTGTACCTCTCGTATAGATAGTCAAATGGGATTTAAGAGTCTTTGAAACATGTCATGTCTGGGTTCTTTTTTAGTCCCATCATCTTAAGGAAACCCCTCCCTTTGCGATTCTCTGGCATAATCATACCCGGAGTCTCACAAGGAATTCTAGCAAAACCTCCTATTTCTTCAAGTAAAGGAGTCATTTCAAGGTCCCCAAAGCGGAACGCGAACTTGTCACTATCCCAGAACAATGACGCGGCCTCTATGATTTTGTTGTTAGGCTGAATCTCTAGAAGAGAAATCAAATTCCCTAAGTGCTTGCGGATGAGTGTTTGATCACTAGAATGGAGGTCTTTCCTCCAATTTAGCAGCCTTGGATGAATTTTGGTTACCATGCCAAATCTGGGGACGTCGTGCCTTATTTTCTGCAAAACAAAGCGTTAGGCCCTTACGCCCACCAGACTCGGCTATTTAAACAAATAATGAGCATATCAAGCACTTAAGTTTTCCAAATAAATGCATAGAACATGGAGGTGTCCGTTTGGGTTTCAAGGAAACCCGGTGGACTTTGGAAAAGGCTATCTTAATGAGTCATTATGTGGACAACATAACTGACTCGGCTAGGTTTGACCATGATGCATGTATAGTTTAAATGGAGTAAGGTTTATATTGAGTTTTAGACAGGTACCCTTGGGCGGACAACTCAAGAGGGAAAGGCAAGGAACCGTCCACTGCACCGCTGATCGACTGATTTTACTGCAAATATGCCTTTGCCAAATTTAAGAGGGTAATAGTATTGGAAGCACGTAACTACTCATTATAAGAGTTGCTATAGTATTTGTTTGGCACGAGTGGAATAGGATTTTGTAGATGCAGTTTACAAGAATGAAACATATTGACATGTATTTTCATGTTCATACAATAAAGTTTACAATGATTGCTCAAAAATTATGACAACATTGACGGTAAAGCAGTAAATAAAAGTAATTAAAGAAAAAGAAACAAGTCAGTTTCAAATAAAGGCATTAAACAAAGCAATAAAGAAAGTGATAAAGTCACATATAGCATGCAATGGTAAAAGCATAAAGAATCCTTAACAGAGTCGCCATGCTGTCAACGCCCCCTTTTTCTCTAAAAGCGAAATCGGGTCTACGATATTTTTCGGAAGACAACTCTATTCCCGTTTGGGAATTGGGTTTTGGATTTTTGGAGAGTCGCCACCTAATGATTATAGGGCATTAGGACACTTTTAAAAGAATTTGAGATGAAAACCAGAGTTTGGGTAAGGGCAAGAAATTATCTCGAGGGGAATGTGTTAGGCACCCCTCAAGATCCACTAGTGTGGTTCCCGGCCATGCTACAATCGTGACTTTAAATGCAAACAAACATGTAAACAAGCAAGCATTGCACATATGAGAAAATGTTACAAATAAGAAACACAAAAGGATTTAGAGGTGCTAAAAGTTGGAAGGAAAAATAGTTTTTGTGATTAAAGAAGAGATACGCAAGTAAAGGGAAGAGGGTCAAATAATTGATGCAAATAACTAAAAAATAAGTACAAGAATTAGAAGTTGAAGATTGGACAACTTTTAAAATTCTGAAAAATTATTAAACTAATAAAGAGGGAGGGGGGGGGGGTTCCTAGGTTTATATATTACATGGATCATTCGCACAACACCGGTACCCAATTGTACACATAGTGTTATCATGTAATCATCATCTCCATGTGTACCCTTCCCACCCCGTTAAGGTATTAAAGCATGGAATGGTATCGTTTACTTATTTCATGCTATTACCCATCCCAACCCTATCAGTCCTGGAGGCAAATCGACTACTAATCCTAAAGGGAAAGGGGTTTGGGGCTTTAGAAGTTTCAAAGGATAAAATGCTAAGGCATTAACAAAACACAAGTAATTGCAAATAGAAGGGGAAACAGAAAAGAAATTAGGACTAAAGTATGGTTCCATAAATCATCAAAAATCACAGAGTTTAGCATGTCTAACACGTACTAATTTTGGTCTTATTTAAATAAATCGACGAGCAGACTGGTTCAACGCATATTTTTAGGCGAAAAGTCTACATTAGGCATACTCGGATGTAGTTGTTTGAAACTGATCTAGTTGATCTAAGTGTTGACTAGAACTAGGCGTAATAAATACTGATTTTAGAAAAAGGATGCAGACTTAAAAGGAGTTGCCAATTTTAACAGAACATTACGAGTTCAGCAATTAATATTACTCAAATTTGAGATTTTCTATAGGCATTTTTTCTATATGTTTGCTGATTTTGACACCTTTTAGATGTTAACAAAAGTCATATGAACATGTTATCTATATGTAGCTTTTGTTATCAGTCCTACAAATGGTTTGCCTAGTGATATTTATAGATGCAGAATGCAGCAGTTTATAGATTGTATTTTTATATGAATTTTGCAGAAACAATTAGAAGTTAACCTATAGGCAGCATATCTATGCGCGTTTGCAAAAATTATGAATGAATCCTATAGGCATGATTTCTAGATGTGAGTTTTGAGGAAATGCAGAAATTAAAGTTTACCCTATGAGCATGATCTTCTAGGTGGACATGTAGAAATAAGAGTTCAAACCTATAGGCATGATTTCTAGGTGTATTTGCAGAAAAATTAACCTATAGGCAAGATCTCTACCCTTGTGCATAAAATAAATCCCATCCCTCTTTTTACAAAGTTTCCCAAAGTTTGTAAAAATTATTACAGCCCAAAAGAAACAACTGGAATAATAAAAAAAATACATCAGAAATCATTAGTTACATCAGAGAAACCTAATTCAGACTTAATGCCTAATAATATGAGGCTGAGCCACTTCCGAGATCCAAATTTCCAAGCCTTCTGTTATCTAAGGTGTTTCTGAGATCCAAGGGATTTCTGGAACCCCAGACAGTGCATACACCTAAGACATTAATCAGAAATTGAGTTGTGCAGTGCGTAAGGGCCAACCCTTATGTGTCCAAGTTCAGAGGGAGCTCAAGGGTCCCAAGGCAAGGCTCACACTAGAGGGACAGAACTTAAGTTATAACAATTGAGTTTAAGTGTAATAGGAAGGGGTAGGGTGTACCCAGGCAGGCTGGTGGTCATGCCCAGCATAAGATAGACTGGCACACCCCTGACGTAATCTGTTGATCAAGTATTTAGCAAGTAAAGATCTATTGGAGGTCAAGCCATGGCCTGAACAATAATCAATAATTCTCGTAGGCCAAGGCTGTTACTCAACATACACACAATAAGGGAATGGGGATTGGAAATTGGCAAAGCTTAGGGCCCCAAAGGGTTCATATCCATGGACAATGATTTCAGACATTGTCATGTTTCTGAACCATAAATTAAGCATAAAAGGAGATATGAGGGTTTGGGATCCATTAAGCATCAAACAAATAACCAACAACTGACAAGATGTACACATAAATTAAACATTGAACTACAAGGGAAAAGGACATGTTACAGCATGCTAGAAACACATGTAAACTAAAGAAAACATGATCAAAAGTAGATATGAAGGAAGCATTTTGTTTATGAAGCTTGAAAATTAACTAGAACATAGTATTAGAGAAGAAAAAGTGCAGATCCAGAAGCTTTTCAGCCAATTTATCTTCATGTATCCCCTTTTCAAGAATGACCCTCCTCCTGACGAGGTCATCCAGATATCGACGCTCACATGCAGCAGACATGAAGTGTGAATCATCAAAGGGATCATCAATATCTTCTTGAATTTCATGGTGTGATCCGCTTGGGTTTGTGTTAATTTTCAATTGAAACACCTACAAAACTTCAACACAACATTAGTCGGACAATAGAATCATGTTAAGCAATCTAAAACACTGCTATTTAGCCAAAAATTAGGCTGAATGGGTACGGGAAGCCACTTTTTCAAAGCTAATGGAATTAGGCATTCTGCACAATTTTCGCTTCTGCGAAAATAAACCACAGAAGCGGCGATGCTTTTGCGAATTTCTGATCACTTCTGCTATTTTTTCCATTTTTTCCATTTTCGCTTCTGCGGATGTTTTACCGCAGAAGCGGTTACGCTCCTACGAACTGTGTTTCGCTTCTGCAACTTACGTCTTCTTCACTGCCCAGAAATTATTTGCAACTTTTTGATTCTCTAATCCTATTTTTGGCATCTAAATTCTAAATTAGTGCAATACATGAGAACATGATTCGATGGAGACCAATTTTGTGGTGTTTAACAAGAAAATTTCATTCAAGCATTGTATCGAACACATTGCGAGCGATTTAAAATGTCACCTTCTTCACACAAATCAGGTACTCAGACTTCCCACAATTTTGTTCAATAAAAATAGCACACACATGACTACACTAAACCAATTCCCTCACCTCTTAAAGTTAAGAACAAGAATTTAAAACAAACAAGAAGAAAAAGAAAAGAAAACTCCAACAAGATAAAAACAATTCTGTTGCAATTTGGCACATAGAGAATGTGAAGTGAGAGATGAGCATTGAGAAGAGGGTTTAGAAGATAATACCTGATTTTGTGCAAGAGAGGAACTCAAGAGCAAGTTTCTTTGAAAATTAGGAGATTTTCGTGTGTTTGGGGAGTTAGGGCAGGGGGATACAGTATGGGAGTGTTTTTTAGCAATTGAACCGTTTCAAAATTTTTTTAACCCTCAAAACCTGGGCGACTTCCGCTTCCGCAAAAATTAATCGCTTCTACGTTGTCGCTTCAGCGGCTGACAGATTGCTTCTACGATATTATGCGCTTCTGCGGTTAGAAGTGCGCTTCTGCGTGAACGCAAATGCGGTCAAAAGGACGCAGAAGCGGTTGTAGCAGAGGATTTTTGCTCAATTTTCTGTAGCAATTGGTTTTGACCCTCCAGACCTCTCCGACCTCTTCAAATCAACTCCAAAAAATCTAAAACTCGGCAGATTAGTCAAAAATAATATTCTATGATATTCCAAAAAAAAAAGAAAATTTCAAAAATGATGAAAAATTTTGAAAAGCGATGGGTTGCCTCCCACCAAGCGCCGCATTTAACATCGTGGCACGATGCAAACAACATTACCACTTTTATCGCCACTTGGATGATATGTATTGGGCACCTAGCTTAGAATCAAACTTGTGACCACGAGCGAAGGGGGGTTGGTAAGTTAATGATCGAGCCAACGCTTAAATTCTTCATTTTGCACTTCTTGGCTCTCGAGTGAGGAATGTCATTTTGTTTTCTTGTTTCCTAAAACTGTAAAATGAATGGTATGATTTTTTCCTCTTTGCAATCCTCCATTGACTCGTGTAGTTGAACTCCCGCTTCACCACACAATTCCAACGTTGAAAAATGCTTCGAATGTGACCTCAAACCTTCATTGTGCAATTTTTCTTGGACTTTGACATCCTCATTTCCTCCCCGAACTAGAGTCAATCTCAACCATATTTGCATTTACACCGGTTGACTCTAATTCCATATTTTTCTCGGCATCATTAGTACTCATGGATTCGGTTGGCGGATGTTCAATTCTTGAATCCTCATAGTAAAGCTCACTTTCTTCCTCATAATTGGACTCTTCTTGGCTTCTATCCGCACTCTCAAGTTGGTGGGCATAATGAGCCTCAACCAAAATTTGCATTTGATATTCCAAAGTGCGGATGTGTTCATCATTGTAATTCTAGACTTGTTTCAAGTCCTCGAGTGCAAAGTTGTGCTTCTCCTCATTTTCAAGAATGGTCTCTAACATGAGCATTATTTTCTCATTTTGAGCATTTGATAGTTCTTCTTGGTTTTGATTAAGTGCCAAGGAAGGATTTTCACTTTCAATGTCCAAGGAGGATTCTTGGTTTTCATTCACTTCTGAGGCTTTTTGAGCACTTGAGGCTTCGATCATTTCATCCATTTGTGAGTGCAACCGTTGAAGTGCTAAATCATTTTGGAGATTAGTCTCCAAAAGATGTTCCAAGGCATTTTTCTCTTTGTTTCCTTCTTCAAGTAGACACTCCAACATGAGCTTGAACTCTCCATTTTGGCCATGCTCAACTTCTTCCACTTCCATAGCCCTATAATTCTCATCACAAAAATTAGACTCATCATAGTAGGGGCTTAGGGAAGGGGAGGACAAATATGTACAATAATCCCAATGACCATTTTTTCCACCACACTTATCACAAATACTCCAACCATGGGGTTGAGATTGTGCGCACAATCCACCCCCGGGAGAATTTAAACAATGTTGCCACGAGTGTGGTCCTCCACAATAAGGACAAGGATCATCAAAGTATGAACAACTACCATCCGACCAATTTTCATTGTACGATGCCATTTTTCAAAATTAAGAAAATAAACAAGAAAAATAGACCAAGGTAAGAAAAATTAATTACACAAATATTCACAAGTTTGGACCAAAGCACTTTCGCTTACTTCTCCAACAACCTAAATTACGCCAAATTGTTCCCCGGCAACGGCACCAATTTTGGTGACGTCCAAATCCACTACTAAAAAGCAATAGACACGGTCGCAGCAATATAATTTAGCCAACTATGAGTCGGGGTCGAATCCCACAGAGAACAATGTGCAGGCGATTAGGCATGGAAGAAAATTATCGCTAGTTGTGCAATGCCAAACACTAAGAATTTTGAATGGAAAATATTTTATATCTAAATGCAGAAATGTAAACTAATCTAGAAAGCAAGTAAAATGATCAATGGCTACAAGTATGAATGCATTGGGAATTAAACTCATGTAATGATCCAATGTATTTTATGATTTTACAAATATGAGCGAGTTTATGTTAATTAGCAGCGAATAATAATTCTTAATTAGCTTCTTCCGAAAACTAACAAGACTTCCTAATTTAATTATCCCTAATCACAATTAGAAGATTAAGCAAACCTGAAAGGCTACAAGTAGTTCAATCCTATCCCTATGTAGAATCTATAAAATTAGGGTTAACGCCTCAAGTTCTTGTTAATTAATCTTTCCCAACCCTAAACTATTTTTTCCAAAATCAATTCGGAGTTAATGGGTGAGTCCTAGGGTTAGCTAATCCCTTTGGAAACATTAAAGAACAAGAATAATTAAAGTAACAATAACTCACTTCATAAAAGAATAAAAATCATTCAATACATAAGCACAACAAGGCATTTAATCCACTCTTTAAATATGAATATATCCATAAAAAAGTTTCAAGTGCTGGAAATAAATGCTACACACTTAAACATTCAATACAAAGTAAGGAAATGAAGAAATAAACATAAATGGGTAAGAAAATATAACCACAAGCTTCAATCTTCAAGACCCAAGTGTGTGTGCAAAACCCTAGCTTCCAAAAATGTTCTCTCTAGGTCTAAGAACTTAAAATATGCTAAAAAAATCCCTCAAATGTCTGCTTGGACGAGTATAAAAATGATTTGGGATGAGAAATTATGAAATGTCCATTCAGCCCCAGGTCTGATGCTCGATTTATGCACCTGCGGAAGAAACATCGCAGGTGCGGCTCCGCATAAGCGGAGACCTCATCGCAGAAGCAAAAATTGAATTCCTGCAAAGATCCGCAAAAGCGATACCAAAGTCGCAGAAGCGACATCACTGAAGCGATACTATAACCGCAGAAGCGATTTATCCATTCTCAGCCATTTTCGCAAAAGCGATTTGCTCTTCGCAGAAGCGTGATCGCTTCTGCGCTTTTCCCTCAGCAGAAGCGGAATTTCTCAATCCATGCCTGAAACGTAGAAGCAGTCAAGTTTACACAGAAGCGAGGTCGCTTCCGCGACCAAACTTCCACAGAAGCGAAATCACTAGAATTTTTGCATTCTCTCACTCTCTTTAGCTTAATTCCGCTTCAATTCAACTCAAATGATCTCGTAGCATCATGTACCTTAAAATCTAACAATAAACACCATAAACAACCTCATTTTATAATTAAAAGGACATAAAAGCTAAGGAAGAGAGGCTAGAATGAGTGGTAAAATCACCACTCATCAGCCGCGACTGAGCCGAACAAAGCCTGTCTTGAATGATGTTGACCTTATCCATGGCCTCCTGAACTAAATTTGTACACAATAACCAAGCCTCTCCCGGCTCAAACCATCCGACTGGAGACTAACATCGCCTACCATACAAGGCCTCATATGGAGCCATCTGAATGCTGGAATGGTGGCTGTTATTGTAGACGAACTCTGCTAAAGGCAATAACTGGTCCCACAAGCCTCCAAAACCAATGACACAGGCTCAGAGCATATCCTCTAATATCTGAATAGTCCTCTCGGACTGGCCGTCTGTCTGAGGATGGAACGTTGTGCTCAACTGAACCTGGGTGCCCAACTCCTACTGAATTGCTCTCCAGAAGGGCGAGGTAAATAGCGTACCCCGGTCCGAAATGATAGATGCCAGCACCCCTTGAAGGCGAACAATCTCTCGAATGTAGATCTTGGCTAACCTCTTCGATGAATAAGTGGCTGCAATAGGAATGAAATGCGCTGACTTGGTCATCCTATCAACAATGACCTAAATAGCATCAAACTTCTTCCGAGTTATCGAAAGTCCAGTAACGAAATCCATGGTAATCCTTTCCCACTTCCACTCGGGAAGCTCAATCCTCTAGAACAAACCACTAGGCCCCTGATGCTCATACTTGACCTGCTGAGAGTTCAAACACCTAGACACATATGCAACAATATCTTTCTCCATCCTACGCCACCAATAATGCTGCCGCAAGTCCTAGTACATTTTTGCGGTGCCCGGGTGAATAGAATGCCACGAATTATGGGCCTCCTCTAAGATCAACTCTCGAATCCTATCGACATTAGGCATACAAACTTGCCCCTGCAACCTCAAAACACCATTTTCATCTAAAGTCACTTTCGTGGCACCTCCATGCTACACCGTTTCTCTAAAGACACAGAAATGAGGATCATCAAACTGCCGATCACAAATACGCTCCAATCATGAAGAACGAGTGACCGTGAAAGCTAACACTCTGCTAGGCCCAAAAATGTCCAACCTCACAACCGATTGACCAAGGCCTGAATATCCAAAGCAAGCAGTCTCTGGCTGACCAAAACATAAGCAAGACTACCCATGCTAGCGGACTTCCTATTCAATGCATCGGCTACCACATTGGCTCTCCCCGGGTGGTACAAAATAGTAACATCATAATCCTTCAATAGCTCCAACCACCTCCGCTGCATCAAGTTCAACTTCTTCTGCTTGAACAAGTATTGCAGACTCTTGTGATTAATGTACACCTCACACATCACACCTTATAAGTAATGCCTCCAAATCTTCAAAGCATGAACAGTGGCCGCCAACTCTAGATCATGGACTGGATAATTCTTCTCGTGGATATTTAATTGCCTCGATGCATAAGCAATGATTATGCCATCCTGCACCAATACCGTACCAAGCCCAATACAGGAAGCATCATAATAAACTGTATAGGGCCCTGAGACCATGGGAAAAACCAGTATCGCTGCCGTAGTCAGAGCTGTCTTGAGCTTTTGAAAGCTCGCCTCACACTCGACTGACCACCTGAACTGGGCACCCTTCTTTGTCAACCTGGTCATCGAGGCTGCTATAGATGAAAAACCATTCACGAACCGACGGTAATAACATGCTAACCCCAAGAAACTCTGAATATCAGTAGCTGATGCTGGTCGATGCCAGTTTTTGACTACCTTAATATTTTTCGGGTCCACCTAAATACCCTCTATTGATACGAAATGACCCACAAATGCAACCAAACTCAACCAGAACTCGCATTTCGAGAACTTAGCATATAACTGACTATCCTTCAGAGTCTGAAGAACCATTCTAAGATGTTGCTCGTGCTCCTCCTGGCTGCGGGAGTACACCATAATATCATCAATAAAGACTATCACGAACTAGTCCAAGTATTGTCTGAACACTCGGTTTATCAACTCCATAAATGCTACTGGGCATTGGTCAACCCAAATAACATAACCAAAAACTCATAATGCCTGTACCGAGTGCGGAATGCTATCTTAGGGACATCAGACGCCCTAATCCTCTGCTGATGGTAGCCAGATCTCAAGTCTATCTTTGAAAACACCTTTGCACCCTGAAGCTGGTCAAAGAAATCATCAATCCTCCGTAATGGATACTTGTTCTTAATGGTCACCTTGTTCAATTGCCGGTAATCAATGCACATCTTCATCGATCCATCCTTTTTCTTCACAAATAACACTGGCGCACCCCAAGGAGAAATGCTAGGCCTGATAAAACCTTTCTCTAGTAAATCCTGCAACTGGTCCTTTAACTCCTTCAACTCTGGCGGGGCCATGCGATACGGTGAAATAGAAAAGGGCTGTGTTCCCGGAGCCAGATCTATCGGGCGGCATACCCGAGAGGTCTGAAGGGAAAACCTCGGGGAACTCTCGAACAATAAGAACAGATTCAATTAAAGGAACCTCTGCGCTGAAGTAGCGAACATATGCCAGATAAGCTAAACACCCCTTCTTGACGATGCGTCGAGCCTTAACATATGAAATAATACTGCGAGTGGCATGACTTGGGGTCCCTCTCCACTCTAGTCGGGGAAAATCTGGCAAAGCCAAGGTCACGGTCTTGGCATGACAATCCAAGATAGCATGATATAGGAACAACCAATCCATCACTAATATAACGTCAAAATCTACCATGTCTAAAAGCATTAAATCAACACGGGTCTCAAAACCCTCAAACAGTACCACATAGGAAAGATGAACTTAGTCGACCGCTATAGAATCACCCATTGGTGTAGATACATAGATAGGAATACCCAAGGCATCACTAGGCATAGTCAGGTACGGTGCAAAATAGGACGACACATATGAATACGTAGACCCAGGATCAAATAGAACTAAAGCATCCCTATCACAGACCAGAATAGTACCTGTAATAACGGCATCTGAAGACTCATCCTCTGGCCTGGCTGGCAAAGCATAACGCCGAGGATGGGCCCCACTTCCCTAAACCATGTCTCTGGGACGATCAGCTACTGGATGACCCCTACCTCTGCCGGTCTCTACCTCTACCTCTATGATCCCTACCCCCGCCTCTAGCTGGTTGGGCTAGCTGTGGATCACATGATGCCTGAATCATGGGGCGAGGACCCTGGTGCTGAGAGATATCAGAAGCTCGAGGTTAATACCTGGCAATGTGCCTTGTGTTACCCCACGTGAAACAAGCCCTAGGCTGCTTAGAATAATGGAGTGTTGGTGTGCTGATAGGTGCTGATGGTGAACGGAAAAGCTGCTGGTCAGAATACTGTGGCTGAGAGCCACGACCACCTGAAGTACCATCTGAGACCTGGAGTGCTGACTGAAAGGGCCTCAGAGTATGGCCTCTACCATAAGAATCTCTACCTCCAAATGAGGTACCACTGAACCTACCCGTATGATGGGGCTTCTTATCTGACCCATGACCACCTCCCCGTGCAAGAGCCATCTCAACACTACGGGCCACGTTGGCCGCCTCCTGGAAGGAAATCTCACTACCAGCTCCCATGGCCATCTGAAGACGGATCGGCTGAATCAATCCATCAATAAACCTTCGCACAGTCTCTCGCTCTATGGGGAGTATAACAATAGCATGGCGTGCCAAATAAATGAACTGCATCTCATACTGAGTGACTGTCATGCAGCCCTGCTGGAGACGCTCGAACTGCTTGCAAAGTGCCTCTTGCTGAATGACTGGGAGAAACTTCTCCAAAAACAACTCAGCGAACTGACCCCATGTCAATGCTGGATACCTTGCTGGTCTAGATAGGCAATAGTCCTTCCACCAAGTCTTGGTGGATCCTGCAAGCTGAAAGGTGGAAAAATCGACCCCATTGGTCTACAAAATACCCATGGTCGAAAGGATCTCATTGCAGCTGAATAAGAAATCATGTGGATTCTATGATGAAGCACCGCTGAATGTGGTGGTAAAGAGGTTGGAGAACCGATCAAGTCTCCACAAAGCATCCGAAGACATAGCCACTCCATCGCCATCCTAGGTTGCAATACCTAGCTGAGTTGTCACCGCTGGCTGAACCACTAGGGCATAAGCTTGGGGAGCTACCTGCTCCAAAGTACGTGGAGCAGGAGTCTGAACCCATCTTCCCGCCTGAGAAGTGGCTGGTGCTACTGGCAGCAAACCCGCTCTAGTAACACTCTCCATAAAGCCTGCTAATCTAAATAAAGCGTCCTAAAGATCTGGGGTGAGCATGATCCCTCCTGGGACCTGAGCTGGGCCCACTAGAGCTGTTGGGGCTGCAACCTCCTCATCATAGTCAATATGAGGCTCCACCTCTGGAACAGCTGCCCGGGGCTAAGCTCTGCCCCTACCTCACCCTCTGGCATGACCTCGACCTCTGCCCCTTGCAGGAGTTCCTGCTGGGGGCTCAGGCTACTGCGCGGTAGAAGAGGAAGCACGTGTTCTCGCCATCTGCAAAAGAACAGAGTAGAAATACAATCAGTATTTGAGGGACAGAATCGCACGACTAGAAAGAACAAAAGTGAAACTTTTCCTAACTCTATAGCCTCTGGGAGATAAATACAGACTTCTCCTTACCGATCTCTCAGACTCTACCATGTTTGTCCGTGAGTAGCGAGACATATGTAACTTAGAGCTCTGATACCAACTTGTCACGATCAGGATATCCCACTATCCGGAGACGTGATGGCGCCTACTGTCGGAGCTAGGAAAGCCAGATATTAATAAACATTCCCTGATTTCACCTCAACATTAACAATATAAATATAATGAGTCATTTAAATAAAAGCGGAAGTTTTAAAAATATAGATAACTGAAAACCCAAAATGTAAAAGTTTAATATTTCTACCCAAGACTAGTGTCTCTATCTCACGAACTACTAAAGAGTGTTACAAACAAGTCTGTATAGAAATACATAAATGTCTATCTCGGTAGAGTGAAAACAAACTGAAAACATAGAAATGGACTCCGGCCCGCGAACGTCAGCTAGGCTACCTCGTAAGTCCCTGGACTGAAGTCAGCTCCCGGTCAAAAATCCTATGTCTGTTGCTCAAAAGCTGCTCCTCGATCTGTGCAAAAAAGATGCACAAAGTGTAGTATCAGCACAACCGACCCCATATGCTGGTAAGTTCCTGGCCTAACCCTGGCGAAGTAGTGACGAGGCTAGATAGGACCTACCAAAAATAACCTGTGCAGATATATATACAAGTGCAACGAAATAACAGCGGAAATTACCAATCAAAAAGGGGAGGGAACATGCGTAGGGGAATACAGAGGAAAACAACTTACCAGAAGTAAACACAAACTACATCAGCTCTCATAATCTATATAAGTGGTCGGCGTGACACACGATCCCATTTCATAATATAAAAGTGGTTGGCATGCCACACGATCCCATTTCATAATATATAAGTGGTCGGCGTGCCACACGATCCCATTTCATAATATATAAGTGGTCGGCGTGCCACACGATCCCATTTCATAATATATAAGTGGGTAGCATGCCACACGATCCCATTTCATAATATATAAGTGGTCGGCGTCCCACACAATCCCATTTCATATATCACGTGGTAGGCGTACCACTCGCTCCCATTTCATAATATCACGTGGTAGGCATACCACTCGCTCCTATTTCATATTGTCACATGGTAGGCGTACCACTCGCTCCTATTTCCTAATATCACGTGGTAGGCGTACCACTCGCTCACATTTTTTCAACACAATACACAAAATAATCCCGGTAAGGGAGAAAGATGTTATAATAAGCTATCCCGGCAAGGGAACAAGATAATATAATAAACTACCCCGGCAAGGGAGATCCAGCTATAACCATACTCATTCAATCTCTACTTAACACAATTAAATCAATATTCTGTCTAAACAATTAATGGCTCCGTGTTAAAGATTTCCAACCAAGTCCTCATAAACAACAATTAAAAATTTGATAATTTAGCAATTCAGGACTCTCGGTCATGCTCGACACCAGGGTATAGATACTCGTCACCATGCGTATACACCGTACTCCACAAATAGTAATTAGCAACTAAGACTCTACTCCTATTCCCTCAAGCCAAAGTTAGATCAAACACTTATATCAAATACTTCAAACTCAACTCAAGCCTCTAATATATATTTACCCTTCGAATTCACTACAAAACCGCTCGAATCAAGTCACAAATTACTTGAATGTATCAACAAATGCTGATTGAATCAATTTGAATGCATGAAAATGAATTTTCCAAAGGTTTACTCAAAATTTACCAAAATGCCCCCGGGCCCACGTGGTCAAAACCCGAGGTTCGAACCAAAACCCGATTACATATTCTCCCACGATTTCATATCTTTGATTTGTTTTGAAATCGGACCTCAAATTGCGGTCCAAATCCACAATTTGAAGAAAACCTAGGTTCTACCCAAAATCCCCATTTTCACCCATGGAAATCTATGATTTTAAGATGAAATCATGTTTAATGATGATAAAGATTGAAGAAGTGGAGTAAAAATTAACTTACAAATGATTTGGGAAAGAAAGTTTTCTTGGAAAATCGCTTATGGAGTGTTTGAGTTGAAAGAATGAAGAACTGAGGTGAAAATTCGTCTAAATATGAAAAATGTAGGCCTCAGATACGGGTAATGCAAATTCGGGTTAGCAATTGCGAACCCTGCAGGCTTGGGAAATGAGACACTTAAGTTCATATTTGCGAACCTCGGTCTAGTTGATAGGTTTCGCATTTGAGAATGGCGATGCCTCGCATTTGTGAGAGAAATCGTCGCATTTGCGACCTCTGCCTGAATCTCCCAGACTTCGCAACTGCTACTCGATGCTCGCATTTGCGAGCTCGCAATTGCGAATCTATTCTTTGCATTTGCGAAGATCATAGAAGCATTCATACCAGATTTTTTTCAAAGGTTCAAAATGCAACTTCAAACCTATCCAAAACTCACCTGAGCCCCCGGGGCTCCAAACCAAATGTGCACACAATCTCAAAAATATCCTATGGACTTAGTCGTGCGATCAAATCGCCAAAATAACATCATCTACATAGAATAAAGCCTCAAAACATGTGATTTTCTTCTAAGTTTCATAAAATTTCAAATTTAAAACTTATAGTCCGAAAGACGTCAAACGATGTGCGTTTTCAACCAAACTTTACAGATAGTGCTTAAATCATACATAAGACTTATATCGAGCGTCGGAACCAAAATACGAGCCCGATACCATATTCCTTTAATCAATTTTTATTTCCAATTTCCTTAATTGATTTCCGAAAACGATTTCACAAAAAATTCATTTCTCGGGCTCTAGACCTCGGAATTCGATTCCGAACACACGTCCAAGTCCCATATTTTTCTACCGACCCTAGGGGACCATTGAATCATGGGTCCGGGTCCATTTAACCAAAATGTTGACTAAAGTCAATATTATGCATATTAATATGAAAATTCACATTTTTCACACAAAATTCATATATAAACTTTCTGGCTATGCGCCTGGACTATGCACGCAAATCGAGACAACTAAAGTGAGGTTTTTAAGGCCTCAAAAGCACGGAAAAAGAGAGAAATCCAGTGATGACCCTTTGGGTCGTCACAATAGGAAAATTTTATTTCGGACAGTTAGAAATCTTCTATTTGCTCCCATCTAGGAGGTGTTCACAATATACAATATGTTCCCCACACCAGTAGAAGATATCCGGCTCGAACTATGGTAAAAACCATCAAGAAAACTTTCAAATCTGCTCGCACATAACCAAGTTATCAAAACGAAATTCCTCTAGCTTGACCAGGCTATGTAGGTCACCAACCCAAGAATTCCACAAAACATCTGTAAAGAATCACCACATCAGTAGTACACTAAGACCATATCATATCCATTACCATACCAAATTACTTTCATATTTATTTGTTTCTTTATTAGTACACCATTATCCTTAATTGAAACTTGCCCTACAAACTTTAACGTGAAACTACAATGTCCAAGGCTCATAATCCATTGAATACTCTTTTAAATATCCCCGCAAGCACCACGTTCAAAATACTTACCCTGAAGAGACTTTCTACGAATTTTGAACCATTACCTGCACCTTCCTGATAGTGCCACATGGAAGCCCATAATTGATATAGAAAACCCACAAATCTTGACACCCTCCAAATGCAACCCTCAGCTTCTAGCCAAAAATACAGCCTGAAATTCCCAGTTATTACATGCAAAATTTTGAGAACATTAGAACCATTCCTGAGAGTCATCCACTCTACTCGAACTGCAATTTAACTCGATCAACAGAACTGAACAACTATTGGCTCATTGGCACTTCTGACACTACATGATATAGACTTAACTTAGTCGAAAAGTTTTCTTTACTCGAGCCATCATCAGGCTCAATCTCCGCAAAACAGAACAGATTCACTACCATGCCTCAAACCGGAACCAATATAGAACATAGCCGTGCAATCAGCTAATCAATAGCAACTCCCCAACTTGGCTCGAAGCCATATATCAAAACACACACCATAACTCATAACGCATACACTTTAGTTCTTATACAATACTAAAGTGAGATTAACTAAATCCTTCATAATCTCGTGGAACACAAACCATCTGGTACTTGATATCTTTTGCAAATCTCGTTTTCACTCTCGTAGTAGTTAAATCTACTCTCTTGAGCGATCCAAAATTTAAATTTCAACACACACACACATATATATATATATATATATATATATATATATATATATATATATATATATATATATATATATATATCACTTGTAAATGGGATCTTCTAACATACAACATAAAGATCACGCAACTCCTGAACACTACGCAGAAGATAACCCATCTGTCTTGCCTCAAACTAACATTTCTATATTTACCTTCCACCGTCATCCACATTACACAATCACTCAGTCTTCCTGAGTCTAAACTTATAATGCAACATGAAATTTATTTTACTCCAAACTTGGAGACAGGAAAAGAAATATTCTTCATGCACCTATGACTATGGTCTACATATCCAATCACAATCAAATACCTAATAGTTAATCTATACTCCAGCAGACCATTCTCATTGCTTCCAAATTATGTGATCACATCTCGCAGTCATTACATACTCATCGCATATCCATCCAACTATCATTTCTATTAATCGGGCACTACTGAATATATAAGTACAAAAACACAGCTCACGTAATCAGCACCTTGGTGCTCAAGCCATAGGTAAAAATACGGCCTCAAGTCCTCTAGATTGGCCCAACATCAACTCATAGAAATCACATCTCACCCCTCGATCAGGGAATCACAAGCCATCAAGGCACATGTGATACTATGTGGTCGTTCGCGCATGCAAATGCGTGGAAGGAATTCAAAGACTTATATTCCAAGCTAAATCGAGGACGCACGATAAGAATTTCAAGAATGTGATGTTTTCCTACAGGTTTTGTAGCCTCCGAAGGATAAATGCAGACGTCTCTGTACAGATCTGCGAGACTCTACTAAACCTGCTCATGACTCATGAGACCTATGTATCCTAGGCTCTGATACCAACTTGTCACGACCCAAAACCCAAACCGGATCGTGATGGCGCCTCTCGTGAAGACAAGGCCAGCCGACACTTGCTCAAATTCAGTTCCAACAGCTTAATAAATCAATAAGACATTTATAAGGATGAATAATCCAATCCTTTAGGCAGCCAAGAATACAATTTTATAAACATGCGGAATAACAACCCAACTCAGTCCGACATCGGGGTGTCACTCGTCATGAGCATCTATTAGAGTATAAATACAACTACAAGGTCTAAAATATACAAAACAGGATTGATGAACAAAAAGGGAGAAAAACGATGCTGCGAACGCTGACATCAACCTTGTTAAAACTCTGATAACCCTACCTCAAATCAAGCAAAACCCGCTATTGGGTGTATAAATACCTGCACGTGTACACAAGGTGTAGGGAGTAAAGTGAGTACTCCAACTCGGTGAGTAATAAAGGTAAATAACTAATGAGAGGTAAGAAATCACGTATGGAAAATCATCATGCTATATAGAATCAATGTAAACACTTTTTAGAAAACAGTGAAGCTATGAAATATTTAGAAAAAAATCTTAACTCAGTTTAAGCCTTTTTTGAAATGTCCTTGTTCATCGGTTACGTAAATGGATGCAAAAAAAATAGTGCATATAAGCACAGAATTTCCGCCCCACGGGCACAACACTCAGTTATCAAGGAATGCCAGAGTATAAAGTCTATATTACAAGATGTAGCACATAACAACAGATAATAGTAGACAAATAAGATAATGCAAACACATCAAATAGTACCGGTACCGTTGCGGCGTGCAGCTCGCTCTACATATCGCTGCGGCGTGCAGCCCGATCCATTTACCATTAACGGTGCTAACTGGGGGTGTGCAGACTCCGGTAGGGGCCCCTTACGACCCAAGCGCAATAACAAGCCATCTCATGGCATCAATCTAGGCCCTCGGCCTAATATCAATATCAATATAACTCTGTTGTGGCGTGCAGCCCGATCCATTTGTATCCTCATACACAGGCCCTCGACCCTTCTCAGTCAAAAATCACATAAGCCCCTCGGATAATAGTAAAATATGTTGCTCAGCCTTAAAATAGTATAGGAAGGATCGTTTCAAATATAAAAGCATAATAAAATTGGCTGAGTTTTGAAAACAGTAGAAAATGCATGACTGAGTTCAAGTACAGCGTCGAAGCAGTGAGGAAATATCAACAACCATCCCCGAAGTGGTTCGAATAATTGGCACGAAACCCAAATATGGGAATCAGCCCAACTTATGATGATAATTAGTAAATTTCAGTCAAATACGCAGTAAATTCATCAATCGAGATGGACCAAGTCGCAATCCCTAGCGGTGCTTCTTACACCTCTTTTTTTACAAACACTACCCCCAGAAGGATAGTGTATAAGGGAGTTTTTTCACTTTAAGTGACATTATTCGAAATGGGATTATTTAATTATCAGAGTTGCCACTTGGGATAATTTATTTGGTGTCCTAAGTCACCTATTTGTTTTCAATCCCAAATCGAGGAAATTTTTGACTTTCCATGTGAAGTCTGCGAACTAGAAATTCTGACGAAGGAATTCTTTTAATCCGGGGGAAGGTGTTAGGAACCCCCGGATTCCGTGGTTCTAGCATGGTCGATTAAACTATCATAATTAGCCTACTGCCTGATTTTAATACATGTTTAAACCTATAATGCAATTTTAAAATTATTTACCGCTTTTAATTAATTTTATGAAAAGTTGAACGTCGTCTAAAACGTGTCTTTGGATCACGTTACATGAAATGCACCGGTAATGCGGAACACATTTTATTCAACGTTTTAGGATTTGGATTTGGGTCACATGAAATGTACTCCCGAGTTTAAGAAGGTAATTTTAATTACGCGCCTAAAGTAACTACGCACTTTCAAATTTGCGAACGCCATGAAAATTTGCTAAACGGCACGCCTCGAATTCTAAGGATTTTAATAGAAATAATTAAATGAGGGCCACACATTTGAGATTTTATTGGACGCGGCACACCTCGAATTATTCTAAAGGGCTTTATTCAACTAATTCAAATTACGGATTTTCATCGCTTATCTGCTAATCTAATATGAGATTATGGTGAGGCTCTAACTTATGAACATTGATTTGTGAGAGAAAGGATAAGAACAAATATTTTCCACATAAGTTAAATTAAGTAGATCTACTGATTCAAAAGATGAAGCTTATAAAAAGACAAGAAAACAAACGAAAATCACAACTAAGAATAGTAACTTTTCGTTATACAACCAAAAATCAATGTAACTTCTTCCTAGCAGTTAATAAGTAGTATCCCACTTGTAATGTTCTTAATTTTTAAATTTCTAAGACTAAACTATACAGATAACATTTAGCTCAACAGAAGGTGCGTCTATTGTAACTAAATTATGCTAACAATTTCCAGTGAAACGTGGAAACAAGAACCAACAAAGGAAATGGATAATTAACATAAGTCATTGTAGCTGAAATCTCATCAAATGATTACTGTCCTATATAAGATGATCAAAGGAGAACAGTAAATAACTTATCATTCCATTGAAAAAGTGAAAATGAAATAAAAGCAGGTGCATTTACCCTAACATTTCTGGGCTCAAAGTATATGAACAAGAAATAACCAATAACCAGACCTACTGAAATTCCAATTCCAAAGCCTAAAATACCTTGTATTAACTGAATCCAAGCTTTAGAACTTCTGCTACTCAACATCAAGCCTAGACAATGATCATGATCATAAACGTTTGCCGGCGGTAGCCCCGACGGACCTCTCAAACTACAAACAGAACCAACAATCAGTAACTCCGATACTAGCACCCGGTGGTTATGGTGCAATTTTGTGAGGTGTGTGTGTGTGTTTTGTTGCTCGTTTTTTGTTTATACTCGCCGGAAATGGTGGTGTCGAGAGGAGATCTGGCCAGCATTGGATGTTGTAGCGTGGCGTTAGGTGTGGCTGGTGAGCGTAAAGCTGGTGGACCTTTGGGGTTGGGTCGTTTTCGTTTTGGATTAGGAGGAAGCCATGGAGTTTTTGCTATTCTCTCTGGAGAAGATGATCCAAATCGATGGAGGGGGTCTGTTCATTTTCGGGAATTGCGACTGAAGGCTTAGGGTGTAGGTAGTATTATATAGGGTAGGGATTAGGTTAGGGATATGGGCTAGGGATTTTAGGCCAATGACTAAAAAAATGAAATATAAGATTTATAAAAACGGGATAAACCAACATAAAACTAATACCTTTGTCTAAAATTATGTACAATAATAATATAAAAATATAAAACTAATTTTAATTAATTGAACTAAATTTTAAAACATAAAACTATTTTTTTTGTGTTTTCAAGATTATAAAAATAAAGATAGGGTACTATTTTTGTATTTTTTTTAAGATCAAAAATGACTGCAAAATATTAATAAACCTATTTTCTTTTTGTTATTTTTTGTTTTTTTGTAATAAAATAAAGTAAAATAGTATAAATTAGTTGAAATTGCGATATTAGGCCTAAACTAAATATTTACATGCTAAAATGGGTAAAATTTCGGGGAGGGTCAAAAATCACATGTCAACAGCTGCCCCACTTTGACTGGAAACGCGAAGAGTTTTCAGACAATGAATGACTAGACAGGTTTTTGACTCGACCCTTATTTTAGGAGACCAAAAGAAAGAAGAAAGGAGAATCTGACCGAGCCCTGGTATCTGAGCTGCCTACATATCCTTGGGTATAAAGGAATCAGGCCACGTGTAATTCTGAAGTGAATGAGGTGATGGAGTACAGAGGTTGAGAGCCGAGCGAAGTTCCGTCGAGGTTCCGTTGAGGTTCCGGTCCGATGTCCCGTTTATGACATCAAAAATCAAAATTAAAAAGACTAACTAATCCTATCAGCTACAAGTTACAAAAATTCCTATCTATAAATCTCTTAGAGCTTGATCTTAAGTCTTGGTTGGGTCTTGTTGCAGACTCCGATCTGAATCTTCATTCTCGCAAGCTGTAGGAGCTGGTTGTTTCTTCAGCATTAGATCAAATCGGGACATTCGATCAAATTTTGAGCAGTCCGCGTCCTTCTCCATTTCAAACACTTTGAGTTCACTTCTTTTTTGTTCTTTTCTTTTTTTCCTTTATTTTGGATTGAGACTCATTCTTTCGGTCATCTTGAATCCTATGCCTCGAGGTCAAACCTGCTCAGTCACCAAAACAAACAAACGAACGAACTTTTCTGCCCCAATTTTCACTAGGAATATTTCGTGAGTTATTTGTGACAAAGTATGAACTCATTCTCTCTTTTTTTGTGTATTTTATTTTTTTATTTCTGTTTTTTTCATTTTCAAGAATTCTATTTATCTATGATAGAACAAATTAGGGATTGGATGTTGTATGTCTAACAGGCGCAACTCAGGGATTGGAGCCCTAATGTTGGCTAAAAGGGAAAACGCTCAACTCAGGGGTTGGAGCCCTAATACTGGCTTAAAGGAAAAACGCTCAACTCAGGGGTTGGAGCCTTAATGTTGGCTAAAAGGGAAAACGCTCAACTTAGGAGTTCGAGCCCTAATGTTGGCTAAAAGGAAAAAAACTCTCAACTCCGGAGTTGGAGCACTAATATTGGCTAAAGGGAAAAACGCTCAATCAGGGGTTGGAGCCCTAATGTTGGCTAAAGGAAAAAATGCTCAACTCAGGGGTTGGAGCCCTAATGTTGGCTAAAAGGGAAACGCTCAACTTAGGGGTTGGATCCCTAATGTTAGCTAAAAGGGAAAACACTCAACTCAGGGGTTGGAGCCCTAATGTTGGCTAAAAGGAAAAAACGCTTAAATCAGGGGTTGGAGCCCTAATGTTGGCTAAAGGGAAAAACAATCAACATAGTGGTTGTAGCCTTAATGTTGGCTAAAAAGAAAAAACTCTCAACTTAGGGGTTGGAGACCTAATGTCGGCTAAAAGGAAAAATGCTCAACTCAGGGGATGAAGCCCTAATGTTGGCTAAAATGGAAAAACACTCAACTCAGGGGTTGGAGCCCTAATGTTGGCTGAAAGAAAAAATGCTCAACTCAGGGGTTGTAGCCCTAATGTTGGCTAAAGGTAAAACGCTTAACTCAGGGGTTGGAGCTCTAATGTTGGCTAAAAGGGAAAAACGCTCAACTCAGAGGTTGGAGCCCTAATGTTGGTTAAAAGGAAAAAACACTCAACTCAAGGGTTGGAGCCCTAATGTTGGCTAAAGGAAAAAATGCTCTACTCAGGGGTAGGAGCCCTAATATTGGCTAAAAGGGAAAACGCTCAACTCAGGAGTTGGATCCCTAATGTTGGCTAAAAGGTAAAACACTCAACTCATGGGTTGGAGCCCTAATGTTGGCTTAAAGGAAAAACGCTCAACTCAGGGATTGGAGCCCTAATGTTGGCTAAAGGGAAAAACGCTCAACTCAGGGGTTCGAGCCCTAATGTTGGCTAAAAGGAAAAACGCTCAACTCAGGGGTTGGAGCCCCAATGTTGGCTAAAAGGAAAAAATGCTCAACTCAGGGGTTGGAGCTCTAATGTTGACTAAAAGGGAAAATGCTCAACTCAGGGGTTGGAGCCCTAATGTTGGCTAAAGGGAAAAATTCTCAACTCAGGGGTTGGAGTCCTAATGTTGGGTAAAAGGAAAAAAACGTTCGACTCAGGGGTTGGAGCCCTAATGTTGGCTAAAAGGAAAAACGCTGAACTCAGGGGTTGGAGCATTACTGTTGGCTAAAGGAAAAATGCTCAACTCAGGCGTCGGAGCCCTAATGTTGGCTTAAAGCAAAAATGCTCAACTCAGGGGTTCGAGACCTAATGTTGGCTAGAAGGGGAACATTCAACTTAGGGGTTGGAGACCTAATATTAGCAACAAAAAAAAAGTAAAAGGTTGATATTTGGGATTTTAAACTATCTTTTTTGGGATTTTCTTTTTTTTATTTCAATTTTTTTAAAAATAAAATGCAGGAAAGAACTTGGAGGAAACTTCAGTTTTTATGGATTGTTCCTACAGAGCTATTTCTAGCACTTGCACATTTCTTTTTCTTTTTGGTTGCACCTGCTTCTTGCATGGTTGTTGGGATTGCAACTGTTTCAATTTTTCAAACAAAGAACAATTGTTAGTTTGAAACATTGATTGATTTTGTGGCCTTGATTGTTCTGGTGACTTGATCCCAACCCAGCTTCTTTGATGAAGATCTCAACTGCAACTATTTGCTCCCTAAGGATCGATTCATTTTAGGCCCTGGAGAACCTCTGATTTTTCCAGACTTTGCCCTGGTGTTTGGTTGGTGGAACTCAACTTTCAAATTTATTTCGCCTTCGTAGGCCTTTCATTTTTGGTTTTTTTATTCTTTTTTTCTTCTTTTTCTTTTCTTTTCTTCGAAACATTGAGGAACTTTTGTCTCCTCAAACTTTGCTGCAATGGCTAGTCGCGTAGGACTTAACCTTTTCCATCTTTATTTCTTTCATTTTTGACTTATTTCTTCCAACTTCAATTTCAAAGCATTTGGGGAACCTTGGATTTTTCAACTCTTTGCCGAGACGGTTAGCCACGTGGAACTCAACCTTTTCAACTTCAATTGCCATTATAAGCTCCCCAAGAGTTTTGAATTCCAAAGCATCAGCCGTCGTGGCTAGTCGGGGTCAACTTGATGCCCCTGACGAGGCTGGGTGCCTTTCTGCACATTGGCTTGTGTCAAACGAAAGCCCTTTAAATCAGTGTTGCCATCCCTTATTTGTCTCAATTCCGAAATAAAGTTAGACCGAAAGGGATTCGAAGAAAAATAAATAATGGACAGGATAATGAATTTAAACGAGAGTTATACCTTTCGGGGATAGGAAAGAAGGACTTACCTGGAGTACATACGGACATCAATGAACATGACATGCCTTTTGGACTGGATGCTTGATCTGTTTAAACCGTCCGACTCTCAGAAATGCATCACAACTTCTACTTCGAAACTCTAGAAACCTTGCTAGGATTTTATCGATGCCGATGGCTGCGAGGATCTTCTTTTCGATCACTGGGTCCCTTTGCAGGTTTTCACAAGCTGACCTCTCCCCTTTCTCTTCTCATCATCGCCTTATAGTGCCCGTGTGGGTTTTCACTAACAAGACTCTCTCATTTTTATTTTCTCTGCATACCGTCGCATTACGGTGCCCGTGTGGATTTTTACCAATAAGACTCTCTCATTTTATTCCTCTCATTTTGTTATTACAGATCCAAATAACTCCATCCTCCCATTTTGAACCTCTTTGTCGATTGATCAGAAGGACTTGAACAAGGTTTAGGGTGAAAAGAATTTGGATTGAATTACAACATTGGAACCTTTTGGGTGGGATCATTGCCGAACCATTATAACTTTTACCCAGTTTTACTTTTTGGGGGACTTTGGATTTTTATTTTGGTGTGATTGAACCCCAGAGCAAGGCTGTCTACGTATCCTTTCGGAATCAAGTCGAACGTAGTTCAGGGATCTTTTGTTTTTTGTTTTGTTTTCTTTTTTTAACTATTTTTTTTGTTTTTCCTTTCCTTTTTCCTCTCTTTTTCATTCTTTTTTTCATTTTTTATTTTTTTCATTTTCTTTGCCTTTTCTTCCTTTTTTTATATCTTTTTTCATTTTATTTTTCAATAACACTTTCAGGTTCCGAAGAGAGTAATCAAAGGAAATGAGCCGGCCCAAAGGATTTGCAAAGGATTGATAGTGTTTGATAGCGAGAATGAAAGCCTTCGTCATCCCAAGCGAAAAATATTAGAACTATACGGAGGATCCAACATAGTACCTTTTTACTGCATTTGCATTGACAGTTGTTTTAGGGATATTTCCTTCGATGTGTCCCAAGTTACAGCGCACTCTTTTGGCAGCAGTCTTGTTGTAATGTATGGATCTTTCCAATTCTGGAATGAATTTTCCTTCAGTTGTTCGAACTCTTTGTTTTATCTTCTTTGCATTTTGACTCTTGATTCATTATTTTGAAGTCTGACAGCATTTTGGGAACTGAGCATATAGTCTGCAAGCATGTCATGTTAATGAAATCTAGATTTAACAGAACTGAAAAGAGAATAAGAAAATAACAAGATTAAGAATAGAGACTTTCCTGGACAATAAAATATTAATTTCATTTGACTTCTGATTTTTTTTTCAGTTTTGAAGATAGAAGGTTTTATATCGAAATGTAAGACAATAGAGTAAAACATCCGGATCAAACCCTAAGATAATCCGGATGCAGAAAGGATCGTAAGAATGGCTACTAAGACTCTCGTCTGATGGGGAACTTTCATGCTTGGCAACCTTTTTTTCATTTTTCTTCAGTTTCGGTCGTGGATGCAATGGACTTCAATGCCAGATCAAATACCTTAATTTCAACAAATCATCCTGACTATTGGCCCGATGTTGTGGGCAGGCAACGAATTGTTCATCACATCAGGAGCTTCTTCATCCCGAAAAACAATTCTTTCAGCTTCGATCAAATCTTTAACTGCCCTTTTGAGGGTCCAACAGTCCTCTGTACTATGTCCCATTGCTCCAGAGTCATATTCACATATAGCATCAGCTTGGTGCAAGGGGGACTCGGGGTTCGGTCGGCTCGGGGCCACTGGCTGCAATAGATCTAGCCTGATTAGCTTTTGGAACAAGATTGAATATGATTCACCAATATGGGTGAATTGATTACTTCTGAAAGGCTCTCTTGGGCGAGGATTGAACTGGGGAACATCTGGTTGGGGATTATATGGAGCTTGGTAAGGATGGGCGTTTATGAGAGGTGAAGCTCAATTTTGTGTATAATATTGTGGCTGCGTGTAAGATTGCGCGCTTATCACCGCATAGGGAGGCGATGCCACAGCATAAGCATCATCTTAAAGGGGATAATAGTGTGGTGGGAAGATAAGAGGCACATATGGTTGGTTGAATGACCTGCGGGCCCTCCTCGAGCTTGGAACCATCGTGGATCCCTCTTCAAACCCATCTCTTTTCATCAAACACTCCAAATCATTCTGAGCAGCCTATGGTGTGTCCTTAAAGGCAGCATGACTCAAGATTCAGCCCGTTATCAAACCGCTTTCAACTATTTCCCCGATTTTGACAGCCTCCGCAAATGGCTTACCCACAAGAGACGTCATGCTCTGGAAGTAGTCAGCCTCTTGCTCCTGCAAAAAGACAGTGGCCATTTCAATTTCATCCATTGGAGGCTTTACCCTGGCAGCTTGCTATCGCCATTTGATAGCAAATTCGCGGAAGCTTTCCGCGGTTTTCCTTTTCAAATTGGACAAAGTGTTCCTATTGGGAGTGATGTCCACATTATACTGGAACTGGCAAACAAAATCTCGATCCATATCATCCCACACGTGCCAATGAGCAATTTCTTGATCAGTATACCACTCAGAAGCAATTCCGATGAGGCTTTCCCCAAAATAGGCCATAAGTAGCTCCTTTTTTCCACCAGCACCCCTCAACTGGTTACAGTCTCATTTCAGATGAGCGATCGGGTCTCCGTACCCGTTATACTTTTCAAATTTTGGCATCTTGAAGCCAGCTGGAAAGTAGACATGGGGAAACATACAAAGGTCAGAGTACAAGACACTCTTATGGCCACCCATACCCTGCATGTTTTTCAGGCTTTGTTCCAAGCTCTTTATCTTCCAAGCAATTTCCTCTTGCTCGGGATTTTTAAAAACCTTTTCTTGCTCTACCGAGAGTTCATATCGAGAGGTTGAGTGAAAGAGTACGGGGGCACATATGTTATATCTAATTGAATTTGTGGACCCTAAAAGGTGAACATTTGAGGCAGTTCGTTGAAGCCGATGCTTGGGGGAGAACCACAGAAGGCATGGCAAAATCATTGGAGGGCATTGGAGGGTGCCCGCAAGGGATGACAGGATTGGGCACAGAGGCATTGGTAACCTCACATGACCTGGGGATCAACTCAAGGAACCCAGGGATTGCACTTGGCGGTTCCCTACTATTATACCAGGCGTCCTACATTTCCTATATGCGCTGACGCAACATCTTACTCTCTTCAATAGTTGCTGGTTCCAGCTGCAGAACAGCCGATGATGGGCTATCCTCAGAACCGATGATTGGTAGATTGCTTTCGAAGGCCATCTGTGCCTTTGGATCTTGTGGAGGAGGGGAGGCCAGATTACCAACAAAACCAACCACCCAAACATGGATAAATGCTTTCACATCCAACAAACTTGTTAGTTTTGAAACATTTAACCATTAGGATGCAATGCACCTAACAATTAAACGTTTCTACCATGTTTGAACGGTTGCATGTTTCATCCCACCCTTAACTAGCCATTTTCACTATGTACCTCTTTTCTTCATCTTTGTTCCTCTCTAATCACTCATGATTTTTATTTTGTTTTTGCCACTATCTTTTTCTCTTTTCGTTTGCCACTCTTTTATTTCTTGACGCTCTTTTTCTCTTTTTTTTCATAATTTTTTTTCTTTTTCACTTAATTTTTCTTTCTCTTTTTTTTGTAAGTTTATTTTTTCACTCAATTTAGTTTATAGCTATGATCGAATCCGATGGGGATTGCCTACGTATCATGACCCCGCATGAATCAGATCTGGCGTAGTTCAGGAAGATCGAGAACAAAGTAAATAAGCTAACTCTTTTTTTTTTTTTTTGAAATTTTTGAAAGAAATGCTTTGAAAGAAGAAATTAAATATTATTTTTGATTTTTGCTTTTTGTTATTTTTTGAAAAAAAAAACACTTCTAAAAATTCCTTTTCTTTGAGTGGAACGTTAGGGATTTCAAAAGTAAAAAAAAAAAAAAATTTTTGAATTTTTATTTATTTTCTCTTATTCTAAAGAAGAAAGAAAATATTATTTTTTTGGAAATTACCTCTTAATTTTCGAAATAGGGACTTTTTTTAAGAAAATATTTTGAAATACTGAGCTTTTATTTATTTACAAAAGTACTTCTAAAGAAAAGAAAAAATATTTTTTGGACTATAATTTTTTCAATTTTTCTTATTAACACTTATGAAAGAAAGATATCTAAGGAGTATTTTTTTGGATTTTTGCTTTAGAAATTTTTTTTTTTTTTTTTAATTTTTGGAAAAAATACTTCAAAATGAAGGAAACCACTATTTTGAATTTTGATTTTTATTGATTTCCTTTTCCTTATTAAAGATTTCAGAAAGAAGGAAACTATTTAATTTTGAGCTTTAAAAACTTTTTTTTTTGAATTTTCTAAGAAAAGATTTTTAAAGAAGGAGTTAATGGAAAATATTTTTGTTTTTTTTTAAAAAATTGAGGTCGGAACCGATGAGGTTTGCCTACGTATCTCACATCCGGTGATAATCAGACCTGCGTAGTTAGGTAAATTTTGACGGAACATGAGAATACATGGCACTTGAAAATTTTGGCTCATTTTGAAATGACTTTACTTTTTTCAGAATTTCGGCAGAGTTTCAGAATATTCTAAACACCTACCTCTCATTTTTATTATCGACTTTCTTTTTCTCTTATTTCTTTTTCTCTTTTTTTTTTTAATTTTCTTCCTCTATTCTAGAAGACTGTCAAAATGGAAGCCAAACAAACAGATGCACGAGTAGCGCGTAAGATGCATCAGGATGGTCTTTTAAATTTGGGTACACCTGTCCTAGACAGACCCACCCCTTTAGTGAGTCCCCTAAGTCAAATGCACATGATGCAAATAAATATTCCTACTAGGGATCTGCCATGAGGCTTTGTTATACTATATTTAAAACCTGAGTTTATTGTTCTAGACCTGGCTTACCCGAGCGGACAACTCCAGCCTAGGGGGGCAGTGTACCGGGGATACAGAAGCTCCGCCGGCTTAGCAACTTATCTGAATCTCGTTCTAAATGGGATATGACTCTAAACAGAACAGAAGTCACACGAAGTGCACCCTTCCCTTCGATGTAGAAGACTTAGAGAGAGGAAGGATTTCGCAGCAGTTTATAAATACAGTTCAACAAATATCAAAGCGGTAAAGCATTTAGCACATATAGCATTGAACATCTAGGAAAATCAGATAAATCCAAATATAACAGTTATTCTAAGCTCAGATTCTTAAACCCTGAACCGAAGTTCTGGGTTTGTATCCCCAGCAGAGTAGCCAGAGCTGTCACACCTCCTTTTTTACACACACCATCCCCGGGAGGATAGTGTATAAGGGAGTTTTTCCACTTTAAGTGACATTATTCAAAATGGAATTATTTAATTATCAAAGTCGCCACTTGGGATAATTTATTTGGTGTCCCAAGGCGCCGATTTGTTTTTAATCCCATATCGAGGAAAATTTCTACTTTCCATGTGAAGTTTGCTAACTAGAAATTCAGACTAAGGAATTCTGTTAACCCGGGGGAATGTGTTAGGCACCCCCGGATTCCGTGGTTCTAGCACGGTCCCTTAAACTATCATAACTAGCCTACTACCTGATTTTAATACATATTTAAACCTATAGTGCACTTTTAAAAATTATTTACCGCTTTTAATTAATTTTAAGAAAAATTGAAGTCGTCTAAAACGTGTCTTTGGATCGCGTCACATGAAATGCACCCGCAATCCGGAACACATTTTATTCAACGTTTTAGGATTTGGATTTGGGTCAGATGAAATGTACACCCTAGTTTAAGAAGGTAATTTCAATTACGCGCCTAAAGCAGCTATGCACTTTCAAATTTGCGAGTGCCATGGAAATTTGCTAAATGGCACGCCTCGAATTCTAAGAATTTTAAGAGAAATAATCAAATGAGGGCCACGCATTTGAGATTTTATTTGGCGCGACGCACCTCGAATTATTCTAAAGGGCTTTACTCAACTAATACAAATTACGGATTTTCATGGCTTATCTGCTAATCTAATTTGAGATTAGGACCCTAACTTATGAACATTGATTTGTGAGAGAAAGGATAAGAACAAATATTTTCCACATAAGTTCAATTAATTAGATCTACTGATTCAAAAGATGAAGCTTATAAAAAGACAAGAAAACAAACTAAAATCACATCTAAGAGTAGTAACTTTTCGTTATACAACCAAAAATCAATGTAACTTCTTCCTAGCAGTTAATAAGTAGTATCCCACTTGTAATGTTCTTAATCTTACATTTCTAAGACTAAACCATAAAGATAACATTTAGCTCAACAGAAGGTGCGTTTATTGTAACTAAATTATGCTAACAATTTCCAGTGAAACCTGGAAACAAGAACCAACAAAGGAAATGGATAATTAACATAAGTCACTGTAGCTGAAATCTCATCAAATGATTACTGTCCTATATAAGGTGATCAAAGGAGAACAGTAAATGACTTATCATTCCGTTGAAAAAGTGAAAAAGAAATAAAAGCAGGTGCATTTACCTTAACATTTCTGGGCTCAAAGTATATGAACAAGAAATAACCAATAACCAGACCTACTGAAATTCCAATTCGAAAGCCAAAAATACCTTGTATTAACTGAATCCAAGCTTTAGAATTTCTGCTACTAACATCAAGCCAAGACAATGATCATGATCATAAACATTTGCCGGCAACTATCAGTAACTCTGATACTAGCACCCTGTGGTTATGGAGCTATTTTGTGAGGTGTGTGTGTGTTTTGTTGCTCGTTTTTTGTTCCTGCTTGCCGATACGGTGGTGTCGAGAGGTGATTTTGCCAGCATTGGATGTTGTGGCGTGGCGTTAGGTGTGGCTGTTGAGCGTGAAGCTAGTGGACATTTGGGGTGGGGTCGTTTTCGTTTTGGATTAGGAGGAAGCCATGGAGTTTTTGCTATTCTCCCGGGAGAAGATGATCCAAATCGATGGAGGGGGTCTGTTCATTTTCGAGAATTGCAGCTGAAGGCTTAGGGTGTAGGTAGTATTATATAGGGTAGGGATTAGGTTAGGGGTATGGGCCTAGGAATTATGAGCTAGGAATTTTGGGTCAAAGACTAAAAAAAATGGACTATAAGATTTATAAAAACGTGATAAACCAACCTAAAATTAATTCTTTCTTCTAAAATTATGTACAATTATAATATAAAAATATAAAAATAATTTTAATTAATTGAACTAAACTATAAAACATAAAACTATTTTTTTGTGTTTTCAAGATTATAAAAATAAATATAGGGTATTACTTTTATATTTTTTTAAGATTAAAAATGACTACAAAACATTAATAAACCTATTTTTTTTAATTTTTTATTTTCTTGTAATAAAATAAAGTAAAATAGTAAAAATTAGTTAAAATGACGATATTAGGCCTAAACTAAATATTTACATGCTAAAATGGGTAAAATTTCGGGGAAGGTCAAAAATCACATGTCAATAGTGCTCTACCCCACGCTCATTATCCGGCGTGCAAGTCACCTTAATATAGCACTACGATGTGCAAATACGGGGTTTCAAACCCTGAGAATGTCATTTACAATCATTACTCATAGTCACGACCCAAAACCCAAACTCGATCGTGATGGTGCCTCTTGTGAAGATAAGGTCAGCCGACACTTATTCAAATTCAGTTACAACAGCTTAATAAATCAATAAGTCATTTATAACGATGAATAATCCAATCCTTTAGGTAGTCAATAGTACAATTTTATAAACATGCGGAATAACAACCCAACTCAGTCCGACATCGGGGTTTTACTAGTCATGAATATCTATTAGAGTATAAATACAACTACAAGGTCTAAAATATACAAAACAGGCTGATGAACGAAAAGGGAGAAAAGCGGTGCTGCGAATGCTGACAGCCACCTTGCTAAAACTCCGATAACATTACCTCCAATCAACCAAAACCCGCTAACGGGTGTATAAATACTTGCATCTGCACACAAGGTGTAGGGAGTAAAGTGAGTACTCCAACTCAGTGAGTAATAAAGGTAAATAACAACTAAGCGGTAAGAAATCACATATAGCAAATCATCATGCTTTTTTATAAAAGCAGTGTAAACCCTTTTTAGAAAACATTGAAGCTATGAAATCTTTAGAAAAACATGTTAACTCAGTTTAAGCCTCTTTTGAAACGTCTTTTTTCATTGGTTATGCAAATGAATGCAAAATAAAGTGCAGATAAGCACAGAATTTTTGCCCCGCGGGCACAACACTTAGTTATAATGACATTTAAAATCATTACTCACCTCAATCCGAGCAAAAATCCTACTTTGAAATGCATTTGCCTCTCAAATCGACCTCTGAATGCCTCGAATCTATCGATAACGATTCGATTCAGTTAATAAAAATTATAAAAATTTATTCCATATGAAATTCTACATTTTCCATCAAAAATCCAAATTACACTCAAAATTCGACTGTAGGGCCTACATCTCAAAACCCGAAAAAAGTTATAAAATATAAAACCCCATCAAACCACGAGTCAAACCATACAAATTTTATCAAAATCCGACAAAAATTCGACCTCCAAATCTAGAATTTTCGTTTTTAAAAAGTTTACAAATTTTCTCCAATTTCTTCTATTTGATTCACTAATACTTGATAAAAACAACCATGGAATCATTAAATATAATCACTTTTGGATATAGAACACTTACCCCAATCCATATGGTAAAAATCGCTTCAAAAATCCCTTTAATCCGAGCTCCATAGCTCCAAAAATGAGAAAAATCTCGGATTGCTCGAAATATACACGGTCCAAAAATTTTTGCTTTTGCGGTACTGTTCACCGCAAAAGTGGAATCACTATTCATCGTAGAAGCAGACTGTTCACCGCAGAAGCAGAATCACTGTTCATCACAGATGCGGTACTGTTCATCGCATCTGCGAAAATACCAGCAAGTGCCCAGAAAATGGTAGCAGCTTTTTATTTCACTAAAAATGCTCTAACTCCATCATATGAACTCATAATTCGACGATTCTTGTTCCTATGAGTCAAAAATAATAATACAAAACCTATTCCTTCAATCGAAACACAATTTGGAGCTCATTTTCTCAGTGCAATACTCATTTCGCTCGTTAAACAATTAACTCTTATTTTGTGTCAAAAACCCAATCGTGACTTGACTAAACTAGACCAAACTTTCTAGATCACTCATATAATTCATTATTTAAATTCTGGAAGTCTCATAATCAAATTTCGATCTCTATAACTAAAAATGGACTTTTGGATCATTACACGCTTATGCACAAAACGAAAAAAATCTTCCGAAAACTCTTCCAAAACTTATCCGAGCCTCATGGGACCCCGACCCAACATGCCAAAATGCCCCATAACATCATTAAAGCTTGTTCCAAACTTAGGAACTCTCAAAACAAAATAAAAACATCGAATCACCGTCTGATTCAAGCCTAAGAATTCCAAAACTTTAAAATTCCGAATTCGATCAAAAAGTCTATCAAACCTCGTCCGAATGACCTGAAATTTTGCACATAAATTTCAAATGACATAACAAAACTACATCAATTCTTGAAATTCCATTACGACCCTCGGATCAAAATCTCACCTACCAACCGGAAATCGCCAAAATATCAACTTCGCCAATTCAAGCCTAATTTTACACAGGACCTCCAAAACCCATTTCGATCTCGTTCCTAAGTCAAAAATCATCCCCCGAAGCTAACCAAACCATCGAAAATCATCCCTCTAACACATAAGTCAATATCTGGTTGACTTTTCCAAACTAAGTCTTCCTTAAAGAGACTAAGTGTCTCATTTCTTACCAAAACTTCTCCAAACCAACTCGATCACACCAGACTCAGATAATGAAGCATAAAGAAGTAGAATTGGGAGAAAATGGAGAGGTAACTCATGAGACGACGGGTCGGGTCATTACAAGTATGCTTCCGCATTGCTAGATATCATGCCTATAGGTCTCGCCTAGGCAAGCCATTAGGTAATTAATTAACTACACTAATCTTTAATAATTAAAAATAGTAGGCAGGCCTAATTTGGACTTCTTATCTGAAAATATGTGATAAATCAGTCATGCCTTGACGTATTAAGTTAAATTAAAGACCTAATTAGTATCTGAAAGATGTGCTAAAACTATATGCTCTTTTTTTGTAAGGAGGTTTTGCTTGAGCCTTGTTTATTTATGTGCTTCCCTATGCTTGTCATATCTATTTTGATTGTCGCCTTAGACTTTTATCCTTTTAAACTCTAAAAGCCAATTCTCTCTCCCCTTTAGGACTAGTAGCTCCTAATAACTCCGGGGCTGATAGGATTGGGACGGGTAATAGCATGCAATAAGTAACGAGACCATTCCGCAATTTAATACCTTAACGGGGTGGGTATGGGTAGACATGGATATGATGACCACGCGATAACACCACGTATATAAACGGTTACCGAGTGTTGTGTGGGGTGATCCATGTTATTTATAAACCTAGGATCTCCCACCCCTTTCTTTACTTGTTTACTTTTTCTTCAAAATTTTAAAACTTTGTTAGTTTTCAGATTCTTTATCTTTTCTTTTACTTCAATTACTTACACTAATTATGCAGAATATCCCTTTTACTTGTCGGATTTTCAGTATTGTTTACTTCCCAAAACTTTCGCCTCTTTCACTTCTGTTTTTTATTACCTGCATATACTATTTGACCCATTCCCCTTTACTTGTATATCTTTTCTTTTTAAAGAAAATATGAACTTGCCTACTTGCAAATTTCAGCATTCTTTTAATTTTTGTATTTCAATTGTTTGAAACCGTTATGTGAGAGCTATCTTGTTAGCTTGTTTACTTGTTGTTATACTTAAAGTCACAATTGTAGCATGGCCGGGAACCACACTAGTGGATCCTGAGGGGTTCCTAACATCTTTCCCTCAGGATAATTTCAAGACCTTACCCATTCTCTAGTTTTCTAAATTTAATTCATTTTCTAGTGTCCTAATGCACTTAATCATTAGGTGGCAACTCTTCTAAATTGCAAACCCAATTCCCAAAAGGAAATGACTTGTCCGCCCAAATGTTATAAACCCGATTTCGCGAGAAAAAGGGGTCATCGACAACATGGAGACTTTGCTAGGGATATCTTTAAGGCTTTTACCATTTCATGCTATTTGTGACTTTATGCTTCTTTACATGTCTTTACTTGTTTTAAGTATTTATTCTTTTTTCTACTATGAAACTGACTTGGCTATTTATTTTTTTTCTTTATTTCTCTTAACGCTTTCCTTTATCGCTTTCCTTTAATGTTGTTGTAAATTATGAGAAACAGTTGTAGTTATTACTTTATGAATGTGCAAATACGTGATAACTTGTTAGCTATTGTTATTGCATTTTTTCAACATCATATTCCACTCGTGCCAAAAAAATACCATAGCAACGCTTATATTGAGTGGTTGCGCCCTTCCGATATTATCACTCCATAAATTTTGCATAGGCATATTTGCAGTAAAACTAGTCGATTAGCGGTGCTATCGACAGTTTTACGCCTTTCTCTCTTGAGTTGTCCGCTCGAGGGTACCATTCTAAACCCCATAGAAACCATTTCTCTTTAAATTATGCATGCATCATGGTCAAACCTAGCCGAGTCAGTTATGTTGTCCACATAATGACTCTTCAAGATAGCCTTGTCCAAAGTCCATTGGGTTTCCCTAAAATCCAAACGGACCTTATCACGTTCTGTGCATTCATTTGGAAGACAAAATGCTTGTTATGCTAATTATTGGTATTAAATAGTCGAGTCTGGTGGGGAGGGGGGTAAGGGCCTAATCTTTTGTCTTGCAGAAAATGAGGCACGAAGTCCCAGATACGGCGTGATCACCAGCATCCACCCCAAATTACTGAACTGGTGAGGAGATCTTCATTCCAGCGATCAAGCTCTTGTCAGGAAGTATCTAGGAAAGCTATCTTCTCTCCTAGACATTCAGCCTAACAACAAAATCATAGAAGCTGCAACTCTGTTTTGGGATTATGATAGGTCGGTATTTCGCTTTGGAGATATTGAGATAACACCTTTGCTTGAGGAAATAGGAAGACTAGATGGGATACTATGGGAAACTCCAGGTTTGCTAATATAGGAAAGTCGCAAGGGTTGGGGTTTTCTCAAAATGATGGGTCTAAAGAAGAATCCCGACTTGACATGTTTGAAGGAGTCATACATTCCCTTTGACTATTTGTATGAAAGGTGCATTCATAACAAATCTTACAGTACTTATTCGGACGAGTTCGCCCTTATATCGTTGAGGCATATCCATCAAAGGGTCTTTCTCTTCATGTTCTGTTTCTTGGGGATGATAGTGTTTCCAATAAAGAAAACAAGAACCCATACCATGCTATCCATGGTCACCACAACCTTGATTGAAGGAATTAATGGACAACCATTCAGCCTTGTGCCAATGATAGTTTCAGAAATATATTGAGCCCTAGAAAGGTGTCAATAGGGAGCCAAGCATTTCGAGGGTTGTAACTGCTACTCCAACTATGGCTCATGGAACACCTCCAAATGGGTGAGTACCGACAGGAAATCTATCGTTGAGACTGGGATGATCATATTGCCTTTCATCACCTAAAAGAATGAATTACATGCCCAAAATGTTCGCTCCACCATAGAATGGTAGAGAATGGGTCGAACTCTTTGATAATCTTACTGAGGACCGAGTGCAATGGATGTTCGAGTGGTTCCTTACTGAATAATTCATCGTCCGATCTAGGGATGCACCATTTATGATACTGATCCAGACCTACCTATATATCCCTATCTGGGTTATGAGTTAGGCAGTTAGGAATTAGGTTATACCAAAGGTAGACAAGATGAGCCGCTTTTGAGCCGACTTCCAGGATGACGATAGTCCATACAGGTGCCAGGCTCAACATTTGTGGCATTGCAAAATTGTCTTATGAAAAGACACCATCAAACCAGATCGCTACCATACTAGTTGTACCCTACACTATTTATGCTGGTTGCAGGATAATTACAACTGTTTGGGTCAGCCCCGGTTTGTTCGAGGTCACAAAATCATTGATGAAAAGGCCGAAGCACAAGTAAAATACAACTAATTACGCAAAAAAAGGATGCGGGAATGTGAAAACGAGCACCGTGAAATGCATGAAGCCAATCAAAAACTAATTGGAGAATGGAAGGATATGGCTGTCAGCGCCAACAAATGACTGATCTATTTGGAGCGGGGCATTGTGGAACTGCAAAAGAAGTTTCTGAAGAGATTCAAAGATTGCCGAGTTGCTAAAGGAAGTGAAGGCGGACACCTGGCCAGGGCTTACTTGATGCTAGGATTGTGCGAGCTGGGAGTGCTGTTCGAGGGAGCTAACATTGCCAAATCTGGGGAAGGTCCTTCTGGGACCAAATAGATAGGAGTTTTTCTTTTCCTTTAAAAAATGTAATAAGGCCTAAGGCCACTAGTGACATTTTTTTCATTTTTATATTATTTAGTGTCATTTTAGGATTCGTCTTATTTTTCTTATCAATAAAATGAGGCATTTAGCATTCTAAGTTCTCTAAATTTATTTTTCACTAGGCCTGCCTCGGGCACAATGAGGTCCCCAAAATTATGACACACTTTATATTTCCTGCACTACATGTTTAAATATCGCAACATTTTTCCTTATAATCCTTACTAACTTGTCACCTTTTGTTTATTCCCTACCCAAAGGTTAGTTCATGAAACTGGCAACATCCGCATATTTTACAATATCCAGGGGCCCTCCACCTACTCCTCCTCCCAATCCCGTCAGGCACAAAGGAAAAAGAAGAATGGAAGATTAAAACAACTCAACTGAACGGGTAGAGGTCACTCGTAGTACCATGGTCCCCAAGGAAAATGCCACTCGGATAGAACAAAAGCTATTGAAATTCCAAGAAGAGCTTGATCAAGTCCAGAATTTGGCAAGTCTTTTATTTTCCCTTAATTCTCCAGAAGTCACTCAAAATCCCACAACTCCACAAAACATACAAAATAAACCCGCTCCTCACCACTACTTCAATACTTGCCATACTCCCAACAACGCTCCAATGCTCATCCTGGAACCATTGAACTCCACAGATTACCACTACCACAACCAACATAACACCCCCATCTACGTGGAGATGGTGTCGCATGCCATCCAACCTATCTCAAACACACCCGAGTTTGATGATAAACACTTAATCATCAGAAATTTAGCTGAAGAGCTTAAGAAGTTGATCATCAGAATCCAAGGCGTTGAAGGTAGTAAAGGAATTGAGGGGCTAAACTATGAAGATTTATGCATACAGCCCGATATCGAACTGCCCGAGGGATACAAACCTCCCAAGTTCAAAATATTTGATGGTACAGGGGATCCCAAGGTTCACTTGAGGACATACTGCGACAAGCTGGTCGGAGTGGGAAAGATGAGAAGATCCGTATGAAGTTTTTCATGAGGAGCCTGAAAGGAGATGCTCTATCTTGGTACATTAGCCATGACCCAAAGAAGTGGTCAAACTGGGTTAGTATGGTGTCCGACTTCATGGATAGGTTCATGTTCAACATGGAAAATGCACTGAATGTGTTTTACAATCAGAATTTAAAGAAGAAACCCACAGAAATATTCCACGAATATGCCACTCGTTGGAGATTTGAGGCTGCTAAGGTTCGACCTGCTTTTGGGGAAGAACAGATGAACAAATTTTTTGTCCTAGCTCAGGATCAGCAATACTATGACAGATTGATGCTGATCGAGAATCATAAGTTTTCTAACATTATCAAGCTGGGAGAAAGGATTGAAGAAGGTATCAAGAGTGGTATGGTTACAAACTTTGAAGCTTTTAAAGCCACTAACAAGGCTCTGCAGTCCGGTGCTATATCCAAGAAGAGGGACTTAAGTGCCGTAATGGTTGCACAGAGAACCAAATCACCTGTCAAATACCAAACCTACCCGATATCTCCACTTACATATCAACCCACTCCAAATTTTCAAACACCCGCACCTTCCTACCAAACTCCACCACCTACCTACCAAACTCCACTACCTACCTATCAATCGCCACCACCTCCTACATACAAACCTATTTCACCCAGATATTCCCAACTCGCACACGTTTACCAAAATCACAACACTCAACCATCCCACTATCAATCACCTCCCACTCGCCAAAACTTTCCTAGACCTCGACCAAATTTTGACCGCAGACCTCCCAAATAGTATACCGCCATTGCCGAACCAATCGACCAGCTGTATGAGATACTCAAAACCGCTGGTTATGTCACCCATGTCCCTGCCATAACCCCAAAAAACCCTTCCCAATGGGTCAACCCAAATAAAACATGTGCATACCATTCTGGCATGAAGAGGCATAATATTGATGAATGTCGTTCCCTGGAAGACAAGATCCAGGCTTTGATTGACAACAAGATTATTATGGCAAAGGAGCCTGCTCTGAATGACTGCAACAACCCTCTACCAGACCACAAGGGTAGAGGTGTTCATATGATTGAAATAAATGACGATTAGGATCCCAAAGGATCAATCGGTTTGATCATGAAAGCTGACGATCCAAAGAAACCAACAATCACCCTTAATCCAATTGTAGTCTATATTCAGCCTTCTAAATATGCCGATTTGAACATCTCCATACCACTTGAGTTCAAAACACCAGCATCTGCAAAGACGCCTCACCAATTGAGGTCGAGTTTGGGTCCCCAAAGGCACCTGAGCCATTTGAAGTTGTTGTATTAACTTCCAAATCAAGGGTGCATATTCTAGTAGCAATGATAGGCATAACACCATTCCACACAAAAGCCATACCATGGACTACACGGTCGAGGTAAGAAGGAGGGGGAACGCGAATTTCGGGGAACCAGTTGTGGCACAGGGTATGATAAGAACTAGGAGGGTTTATACCCCAGAACACTTGGCTGGGTCAAGTAAGCAGACCTCTGGTCGACAAGCCATCATTGAAACCTGGACCGATGATCTCTGGAGAAATATACAAACCAAGGAATACTCTGTCATTGACCAACTGAATAAAACACCGACCCAGATCTCTATCATGGCTTTTCCGATGCACACAAAAATACCTTGTTGAAGGTGCTGAGTGAGGCATATGTACCAAGTAAAATCACTGGAGGAGAAATGTCAAACATGGTAGGTCAAGTGTTGGAGAGTCACAAAATCACATTCCACAAGGATGAGCTTCCACAGGAAGGATTGTGTCACAACAAGGCATTTCATATCACTATGTAGTACGGAGATTATTTTATCACCAGGATCCTGGTCGATGGGGGGTCCAGTCTCAATATTTATCCATTGGTAACACTCAGGACGTTAGGAAAAGAGTTGCATGAAATCAAGGATAGGGCCATCAACGTTAAGGCTTTCGACGGTTCTCAAAGGTCCACTATTGGGGAAATTAGCTTACGTTTGCAAATTAGGCCTACTTAGTTTGATGTTGATTTTCAAGTGTTGGAACGACCGAGATTCATGCTTCCGGGACCGTGGCATCAACCCTACATCAAGCAGTGAAATTTGAGGGGAATCATCAAAAGGTGATAATTCATGGGGACGGTAGCAATCCCATATAGAGTCGCCAAACCATTCCAGCAATTGGAGGAAGAATAAGGATAGGTGGGGAAACTAACCACCACATCGAGCGATTCAACACCGTCGATAAAGATAAATCGTCGGACAACAAAATTAAAAGCATACTGAACTGGAGCGGGTATGTTCCTGGCATGGGACTTGGCAAGAATATCCAAGGAATTGCTAAGCCTATCAAGCTCAAAGCATGGCACCACCTTCGGATTAGGATATGAGTATATCTGGAAAGAATTCAAGGAATGGTTGCCACCCTAGCGTGGTCCTTACTATCCATTAGAGTAGCCGATACCCAATTTGGAGCAGGCTTTTCAACTAGCCGAAGTCATCTATGGGTCGAAAGAAGAGGAAGCATTAGCAGCGATAAGGAACTTGTTCCTGGAAGATAATGATATGGACTGCTGTGTCATTTTTTAGGAGGAGGGGGAGGAAAGTCCTTCCATACAGGCTATAAACAGAGGAGCATGCCTCGTCAATTAGACTGTTACAACCACCAGAGCCCAGCGGGTGGGCTCTGGGGATAGCAAGGCTGAACAAAGCACCACACACTATTTTATTTTACCGGTTTATTTTCCTTTCGCATTTTTATTTTTTTGCAAGAAAGAGCTCCAATGTTCAAAACATTTGTGGAATTTATTAAAGTATTTCAATTTTCTTATAAATCTTACTCTTATCATTTTTCTCTCATTACTTTACTCATACAGCATTACTATTACTTATCTTGATGAACCAATGACTGTGACATGCAACAAGACAACGCAACAAATGGACATAGATTCAGATAAAGATGATATACTAGAAGAGATTGTTAAGGAAGTCCAGAATTTTGAAAATAGTCCTAAGTCCAACTTGGACGAGACTGAGATTGTTAATTTGGGAGATGCAGAAAACACCAATGAAACGCGAATCAGAGTTCACTTGTCACCGTCAGTAAAGAAAGAATATACAGAGTTTCTAAGAGAGCATGAACACATATTTTCCTGGTCGTAGGATGACATGATAGGTACAAGCACATCCATTGTGGCTCACAAATTATCGACTGATCCGGCCTGTCCACCAGTGAAGCAGAAGCTCAGAAAGTTCAAGCCATATATAAGTTTGAAAATCAAGGAAGAGGTCACTAAGCAGGTCAAAGCTAAGGTTCTCAAGGTAGTAGAGTATCCGACATGGTTAGGCAATATTTTGCCAGTACCGAAGAAGGATGGGAAGGTCAGAGTCTGCATCGACTACCGGGATCTCAACCGGTGTAGTCGAAAAGATGACTTCCCCTTGCCGAACATACACATCTTGATTGACAACTGTGCCAAGCATGAGCTACAGTCATTCATTGATTGTTTTGTTGGGTACGATCAAATATGGATGGATGAAGAGGATGTTCAGAAAATAGCTTACAGTATACCGTGAGGGGATTTATTGCTACATGATGATGTCGTTTGGGTTAAAGAATGCAGGGGCCACCTACATGAGAGCCATGACCACCATTGTCCATGACATGATACACAAGGAGATTGAAGTGTATGTAGACGACATCATCATTAATTCCAAGAAATCTGTTGACCACATGGAAGATTTAAGGAAATTCTTCAATATACTGAGAAGGTACAACCTGAAATTGAACCCCACAAAATGAGAATTCGGAGTTCTAGCTGGAAAATTGCTTGGGTTTATGGTGAGTCGCCGAGGGATAGAATTGGATCCATCAAAGGTCAAAGCTATTCAAGAATTGCTACCACCAAACAACAAGAAGGAATTAATGAGTTTCTTAGGAAGACTTACCAACATCAGTCGGTTCATAACACAATCTACTATCATCTGTGAGGCAATCTTTAAGATGCTGAAGAAGGACGCCGCTACCAAATGGATTGACAACAGCCAAAAAGCCTTCGACAGAATCAAGGAGTACCTATCAACACCGCCAGTTTTGATTCCGCCCGAGCCACGTAGACCCTTATTACTCTACCTTATGGTACTAGATGGAACGTTTGCTTGTGTTCTGGGCAGCATGATGAAATGGGGAGAAAAGAGCAGGACATCTATTATCTCAGCAAGAAGTTCACCCTATACGAGGCCTGATATTCTTAGTTGGAACGCACTTGTTGTGATTTGACTTGGGTAGCTCAGAAGTTGTGGCACTATTTCTGTGCTTACACCACGTATCTCATATCAAGGATGGATCCATTGAAATACATCTTTCAGAAGCCCATGCCCACTGGCAAGCTAGCTAAGTGGCAAATCCTACTGAGTAAATTAGACATTGTCTACGTAACTCAGAAAACAATCAAAGGACTGGCATTAGCATATCACCTTGCAGAAAACCCTATGGACGGAGAATATGAACGCTTAAAGACGTATTTTCCTAATGAGGAGGTATCCTTTGTAAGAGAAGACATTGTAGAATCTTATGATAGTTGGAGGATGTTTTTCGGTGGAGCAGCAAATTTCAAATGAGTTGGCATAGGGGTTTTCCTAGTATTAGAAACCAGTCAGCATTATCCAGTATCTGCCAAACTCAGGTTCCCCTACACCAACAATATGGCCGAGTACGAAGCTTGCATCTTAGGGCTCAAGATGGCCATTGACATGAATGTCCAAGAGTTTCTAATGATTGGAGATTCAAATTTTCTTATACACCAGGACCAAGAAGAATGGGCGACCAAGAACTCCAAGATACTCTCATATTTTCATCATGTACAGGAGTTGAGGAAGAGGTTCACAAAGACAGAATTTTGGAATGTTCCCGGAGTCCTGAATGAGTTTGCCGATGCATTGGCACCCTATCATCCATGATTCAACATCCAGATAAGAACTTCATAAAACCCATTCCAGTGAAGACTCATGATCAGCTAGCTTACGGTGCTCATGTCAAGGAAGAAGTAGATGGAATGCCTTGGTTTCACGACATCAACGAATATTTATCCAAAGGAGAATATCCATAACATGCAAATACTACTCAGAAGTGCACACTTCGAACATTGTCCAACAATTTCTTCCACAGCGGAGGGATGCTGTATAGAAGGACTCTGGATTTTGGTTTACTAAGGTGTGTTGATGCAAAGGAAGCATCTAAAATGCTAGAGGAAATTTATGCCGGGACCTGTGGTCCACATATGAATGGTTTTGTCTTAGCCAAGAAGATACTCTGGGCAGGTTAGTTTTGGATGACTATGGAGACGGACTGCATCCAGTATGTCAAAAAGTGCCACCACTGTCAGATCCATGCATACATGATAAAGGTGCCTCCAAATGAGCTTAATGCAACAAGATCGCCCTGGCCGTTCGTCGCATGGGTAATGGATGTTATTGGACCAATCGAACCTGCCACATCAAACGTGTATAGGTTTATCCTAGTATTAATTGATTATTTCACTAAATGGGTCGAAGCAGCATCATACAGAGCAGTGACCAAGAAAGTCGTGGCAGACTTTGTCCGTGACCATATCGTTTGTCGAGTCGGGATTCCAGAATCAATCATTACTGACAATGGCTCCAACCTCAATAGTGATTTTATGAAAGCTATGTGTTAAACCTTCAAGATCAAACACAAAAATTCCACAGCTTACAGGCTTTAGATGAACGGAGTTGTAGAAGTCGCTATCAAGAATATTAAGAAGATACTAAGGAAGATGGTGGAAAAGCTTAAGCAGTGGCATGAGAAGCTATCATTTGATTTATTGGGGTATCACACCACAGTTTGCACATCGACTGGTGCAACTCGTTATATGTTGGTTTATGGTATAGAGGCAGTCATTCCCGCCGAGGTAAGAATTCCCTCCCTAAGGATCATGCAGGAAGCAGAGCTCGATGATGCAGAATGGGTAAGAAGTCGTTACGACTATTTGGCTCTTATAAATGGAAAGAGAATGAATGCGGTTTGCCACAGTCAGCTTTATCAGAATAGAATGACTAAAGCCTTCAACAAGAGAGTCAGACCAAGACGGTTCACACAAGGGCAGCTGGTGTTAAAGAAGATTTTCCCACATCAAGATGAAGCCAAAGGGAAGTTCTCTCCCAATTGGCAGGGTCCATACATAGTTCATCGGGTTTTGACAAGAGGAGCCCTCATACTTTCAGAAATGGACAGAGAAGTTTGGCTAACACCAATCAATGCAGATGCAGTCAGACGATACTATGTGTAACCATTTGGATTTCCTTATGTAATTTAAACTATGTCTAATCTAATTCCCATTTAAGAGGGGATACGTAGGCAACCTTATGGGTTTGGTCACAATTCAATAAAATTTTCATTTCCCCCAACAATTGGAAACCGGGGCAGAATTTTAAGGAGGACCCTCAAAATTCCGCAATAGGAGAGGTTGAAATGTCTTGAACCACATCACAGTCATCGGTTCATCTAAAAACTATTTCTTAAATATATACGTATGTCATATCTTTAACAAATTCATGCATTTTTATTGTCGGAATTGCTTTGTTTGGCAACGCTATGCCAAGGATATCCACAGTATCACCAAATCAGAGCCGAACCAATCAAGAAAAGGCAGTAGGGACACGAACTAACCATTCCCTTAACAAAACTCATGATTTTTCTTTAGATGCAGGCACCCAAGTCACAAGCTTATATACTACGCACTCATACTACTCATGAATATAACTCTCGAAATTATCACTTCACAACCACTATCCGCTTACAATATCCCCATCAACCACAATATCATAATCAGTAATTAGCTATCATCCATTAGCTAAGAAATATTTCACTATTCATCTTTCATCTTTTGCATAAGGCTACAGTTCTGCCTTCCGAGGTTAAGCACTACCTCCGTTTGCATTTCCCACATTTCATAAGGCTATTGTTCTGCTTCCGAGGTTAAGCTCTACCTCCATTTACATTTCCCGCATTTAATAATACTACTATTCTTCCTTCCGAGGTTAATCTCTACCTCCACTTGCATTTCCCGCATTGCATAAGGCTATTATTCTACCTTCCGAGGTTAAGCTCTACTTCCACTTACATTTCCTATATTGCATAAGGCTACTATTCTGCCTTCCGAGGTTAAGCTCAACCTTCACTTGTATTTCCTGCATTTCATAAGGCTACTATTCTGCCTTCCGAGACTAAGCTCTGTCTCCATTTGCATGGCTGAAATATCACCACTTTATTTTTCGCATGGTCAAAATAGCCCCACTTTTTATCTTGCATCGGCTGAAAGATCGCCACCTTATACATTTCATGGGCTGAAAGATTTCCAAATTGTCCAAAGGCGTCATTGTTTGGAGGCACCATTTTCATAGCCCGAGAACACCATATCATGGCCTGAGGACCCCAATTTTTTCTTTGCATAGCATTACTCAAAGGCATCATGGTTCGGATGCATCATTCTCATAGCCCGAGAATATTATTTCATAGCCTGCGAATCCTTTATTATATGCTTCATGGCCTAGGACATCATTGTCCGAGGACGTCATCCTAACCGTCAAAAGACATCATTCATGGTCCAACAGGAACTTGCACCACATTTAAATTTATGCACAATATATGCGCTCGTATTGTTTATTTGTAGGTAAAGCAGCGAGCAACAGCCATCCTACCAGGAGCAATTCTGCTTCCGGTTCCCACAGCCCCACTAAACTCATAACCACCACACCAACCCGAATATCTCATTCGTCATTGAAAAGATCTCCATCGGCACGTTCCGCCAACAGATCCTGAACTAAAAACGACTTGATTCCTGTAAGACCAGAGATATGTAAGGAGATCAGTAACCAGAGCACGGTCAATCATTTCAAACTATTTCGTTCGGTCAAAATTGGCCATCATATCTTTACCCGACAACTCTTCCATACTTCTCGGGTAAAGAGGGACAGCCCTTGATACCCAATTTTTCCCTATGTATTTTCAAAATTACATATATGCATATATAAGCATGCCTAAAGATTTTCGTATTTTTCATAATTTTTTAAAATCAACTTATTATCCATTTTAGTAGTACAAAAATTAGTAATTATTCCCAAAAACTATCAACTTTAGTGAATAATTTATTTTATCCCCACCTTTACACTAAAATATAGTTATGGTGATTTTTGTACATTTTTACAGATTTATTTGATATTTTAAAAGCTAAATTGCATATAATTATAATTTTAGCCAATTTTAATTTTAATAGCATTTTTAATTATTAAAATTTGTTCCAAAATTTTTAAATTAATATTTATGTGTTATTAAATGACTCGGTACTTTTAATTTTCTTTTAAAATTATTTTTATTTTTTTTATAAAAATAAAAGGAAAAACTGGCTATTTAACATTTAGCCTCATTTCTTTTCAATTAAAGCCTAATTATGTTTCAATTTTCGCCCTCAATAGACCCAATCCTATCCCTAATTGGACCGGCCCAATTCCAATTTTACCCAACCCCTTAACCCATTTATTAAACCTGCCCGGATTGTCTTTCAATCTAGGCCGTTGATCATTTTGATCAACGACCAAGATCATTCCTTACAATTTTTAATTCGCCAACCATACCCTAATACCCCATTTTGTTTAGTTTGCCGCCCTTGAATACTCTCCACTCACAAAACTCTCTCGAAGGTTCTTTAGAACCCTAACCGTCTCCAACCCTTTTCCATCGTACTTTCACCGGAATCCATGTCTTTAGAATTTAATTGTTTCTTCATTTGTTCTTCATTATTTAGCTCAATTTTGATGATATAAAGCCTTGTTTATCTATATCTTTATCTGTTATCCCCTTTCCGACTACCCTCGGTAAGACCGAGATAGGCTCGAGGCCTGGCCCCGAGGTATCTACTAGTTTGCTCTAAGCCCGGGAACGTCCCCTTACTAGTTTGATTATCGCTTTGGCTAACTCGATTTTTATCGTCTTACTTCATTTTTTTAACACCAACCACCCTTACAAACTAGCTCGGGAATAGATCACGTATTTTTAGAATCCCATTAATAAATTTAATTATTGTTACCATTTTTACTGTAAACAGGTAAAGGAAATGAATCTTTAGGAAAAGCCTTATTTAAATCAGTATTATATACACAAACTCGCCATTTTCCATTCTTTTTGGGAACTACCAAGGAATTAACTAACCAGTCAGGGTACTTTACCTCATGTATTGACTCAATTTTTAAAAGCTTTTGTACCTCATCTTGGATCACTTGATTTTTGAAGGATCCTAGCTTCCTCTTCTTTTGCTTGACAGCTGGATATGACGGATTCTCATTCAGTTTGTGGGTTGTCACCTCCGGTGGTGTACTTGTCATATCTGGGAGAAACCAAGCAAAGCAATCTACGTTAGCTCATAAAAATTCAAGTAACTTATCTTTCATTTCTAGGTTTAAATTTGCTCCAATGTAAACTTTTTCTATCTGGATAGTGTATAAATAACACTATATCTTTGAGTTCTTCAGTAGTTGTCTCAATATTTTAATTTTCTTCTGTCTCTTGAATAACTTCGAGTCTTGAATAAACATCAGTCTGTCCTGGTATGTCTTCAGTTGAGGTCTTTGTAACAACGTCCTCAACCGAATTCTGTAGTTGCTATTTTGGATCTGCATCATTGGTTATCGTACTTGCAATTACCACTGAATTGATACTTCTTGAAGCTTCTTGATCTCTAAGGATTTGATGGATTTCCCACTATGAAGGAAATTTAATAACTTGATGCAATGTGGGTGGGATATCATCTATATCATGAATACATGGTCTTCCCATGATTATATTATAGGTCATGTCTGCATCTATCACCTAGAACTGTGTATCCTTGACAACTCCTTTTGCGAACATGGTGAGTACAACTTCCCCTTTTGTGATAACGCTTGAATTATCAAACCCAGACAAGGATCGTGTATTTGGTATCACCTTGTCATTAGCTTGCATTTCATTCACCACCCTTAGTAAAATGATGTTAAATGAACTACCTGGATCAATCAAAACTCGTTTTTTGTTTGTATCGTGTACAAGTAAAGATATTATCAGTGCATTGTTGTAGGAATCATCAAGTCATCCGCATCTTCATCATCAAATGTTATACTAACACCATCCAAAACCTAGAAAACTCGCTTCCCATGAGTGACCATGACTTTTGACATCTTTTTGTAGCTGTATATGTTATACTATTAGCCTCGTCTCCCCCAGTTATTACGTTGATTGTTTTTTTTGGTGATGAGGGTTTCGGGAGCTCATGTCTATTTTTCATATATAATTGTCTTCCTTTCTCACTAAACATATTAGTAAGATAACCTAGCTTCAATCTTCCATTCTATGGCCATGATCATAATGAAGCTCGCACCAGAAATCTGGATTTCTTTTGCTTGGATATGATCTCATTTCTTTAGGCCACCGCACCTTATCCTGCATACGTCTTAAACATCTACTAGGTTGCAGGTGCTGCTATTGAAGTTGTAATCTCCTATCCTCGCGTGCGTATTGGAACCATTGATTCGGTCATCCCATTCCTTTCTAAACCTGGATGAAGAACTCATATTTTTTTCCTTGTTCTGGAGTCGAATTGTGTGTTCTCCTGTTTAGATCGAGAGTATTTCCTTACAAGTCCTATGTACGGATCGTACCTATTTTTTCTGGAACGTTTTTCTGATTCTGAACGTCTCGATCTTGCTCTTTCATCGGCCCTTGGCTATGCGATCGTATCTTCTTCTATCCGTAAATTTGTACTACACCTATTGTACACATCGTTTCAAGTTGTTGCTAGAAATTCTCGCAAAATATCCTTCATCCTTGTCGTGGCTTCTAAACATTTCTCTTTTAAATTGTTTGTGAATGCCATAGCTACCCAGTTATTAGGTACTCGAGGTAACATCATCCTCTCTCCGTGGAATTTATCTGCGAATTCCCTTAGCAATTCTGTACTTCCTTGTTTTACCTTAAAGATATTTTCCATCCTTTTAAACTTTATAAGCTCCCTAGTGTGCTTATATAAATGAATCTACAAGCTCAGAAACAGAATCAATAGAATTTTCAGGTAAAATAAAATACCTTGTTGAAGCTCCTTTTGTGAGTGCTTCACGAAACCTTTTAACCAAAACTAATTCGACTTCTTGCTTGGTTAAATCGTTGCCTTTCACACCAGTAGTGAATGCAGTCATGTGAACCCGAGGGTCAGATGTTCCATTATATTTTAGAATATCAGGCATTTTAAACAGTTTAGGAATTGGTAAAGGTGTTGAACTTGACTTCCAGGGTTGTTATGAATACTTGTCAGTATCGACCCCATTTATCACGGGTGGCTCACAGGGTATTTGCTATATGCAATTGTTTTTCTCCTTCAATTATTTCTGGAAAGTTAGTACTACACTTTGTAAATTAAAATTATTTGGTGTACCTAACCCTGAATCACGACATTTGTTATGTCATGACCCAATTTCCCCTATAGGCCGTAATGATGCCCAACGTCACAATTGGGCAAGCCAACGGTGAACTAGCCATGTATTATTCTTTTTAATAAGTTTAAATGGTTGATTTCTAATTATTAAATGAGTAAGATGTGATAAATTTAATAAAAAAAAGTGTAAACAGTTATAAGAACAAGTGTAATGAAATAAATACTAAAAAATCATTAAATGTCTACTAGCATAATTCCAAGATCCGGTGTCACAAGTGTATGAGCTACTAGTAGAATACAAAAAATATTAAACTACTGTTAGAAATTTATTAGATAAAAAGTAAATAAAAAAGACAGATTTCGGGTGCTTCAAAACAGACTCGAAGAGCAGCTCATCACTAAGTCTCGAAGTATCAGGGGTGCGCGCTGTGATGACTACAAGATGTACCAACCTCAGATCCTACACGGGTAGTGCTGACGTGTAGCATGAGTACATAAACAACATGCACCCAGTAAGTATTCAATCTAACTTCTAAGAAGTAGTGACAAGGGGTTGACATCGACACTTACTATAGGCTAATAATATGCAAAAATTATAAAACAGTGTGGAACATGGAAAAAATTAATAATAATAACATAATAATGATCAGCGATTAATTCCAAGAGTTATCTAACCATCACCTACTAATCCCGATTAAATTTCTGTCATTAAATAAATTATAAGCTCTTAAGACATGAAATAATATCAAGTGTAATCAGGCTCCGAGTATTATTACACATGATTTATGCCGAGGTTGTACGGCCTAATCAAAAAATATTATGTATGCACTGCCGAGGGTCGAATGAAACCAACCAAAGATGCATCTATTAGCATTCCAAGGAGAACGACCCGCTCCCAGGAGAGTAGCGAAGTTCACCTAAGCTAGCCAAATATTATATAAAGAAGTCAATATCTACTCAAAAGGTCATAATTTTACTATTAGGGTAATTACACACCCCTAGTTGAAACATTCCTAATTCACTTCAGGGCACACGTGCTCGGATTTTGGATATTTTTAAAGATAATTGTTACTCATAATATCACGAACTCAAATATATCATTTTAACCCAATATCATAATCGTTTTTGTGGTTAAACCCTATTTTTATCAAAACCTAAGTTTTTCAAATAAACTCATATTTTTTACAATTTTACATGTTAAAATCTACCAATAATGTATATATTTAACTTAACATTGGAAAGAAATTACTTACTTTCAATAGCTAGGGGAAAACCCCACTCTAAGAAGCTCCAAAATCGCCCAAGTGAAATAAATGAACCAAAATGGCCTATGTTCCGTCTTAAATGAACCTCGCTGCCCAGCGATTTCCGCTTCAGCAGAGAATTGACCACTTCACGGCTCTGCATCTGCAAAAAGTGCATCGTAGATGCGGCTCTCCCTCAGTTGTCCTACCTCAGTATCTACGAAAAATGGCTCGCTTCTGCAAGCCCACGCCTGCAGCAACGTGCCGCACATGCGACCTTGCCCGCTTCTGCGGACAACTGATGGCTTCCGCGATCGCGCATCTGCACCTCCATGTTCCGCAAATCATCCGAATGGTATCCGAGGTCCCCGAAGCCTCGTCCAAACATACAAATAACTTTGGAATCAATAAATGGACCTGTTTGACCTCTTAAAACAGTGAAAATAACATCAAAACTAAGAATCACACTTGTTGATACCCAATTTTTCCCTATATATTTTAAATATCTATAAATACCTTTAAAATAGCATATATATATATATATATATATATATATATA
>MU747468.1:31114-55222 GCA_026770625.1 Nicotiana glauca | reverse complement strand
CTATATATATATATATATATATATATATATATATATATATATATATATATATATATATATATATATATATATAAGCATGCACAAGGTTTTTATAAGTTTTTCCATAATTTTAAGGATTTAAATTGATTTATTTTCTCCCCTTTTATAAAATCCCAATAATTATTTTCTAAATTATTCTTATGATGATTTATTTATGTAATTTCTATACTTATGCCAAAATGTGATTAGCATATTTTTATGTATTTTTATAATTATATTTAGTATTTTTTAAAGCTAAAATGCAAATAATTGCAATGTTAGACCATTTAAAGTATAATTACATTTTATATGCGTAAAATTAGTCCATATATTTTTAAAATGACAATTGTATATTTTAAATCATTTGGTTATAGAGAAATTATTTTCAGAAACTATTTTATTTTTTATTAAACTTAAAATAGGGAAAATTGACTATTTAAATCATAGCCAGATTTGGCTTTCAATTTTAGCCTAATTGAACCCAATCCCAGCCCAATCTCCTATTAAATAACCCAACCCAGGCCCCAAGCACTTCATACTTGACCCAAAATGCATCAAATCCTGGCCGTTGATCTTTTAGATCAACGACCCTCGATCTTTTAGATCAACGACCCTCATTTGTTCTTTCCTTTTTAATTCATACAACCCCCCAACCCTAAATCATTTCCAAACCCCCGCCACCTTTGAATTCTCAGGTCTTCTCTCTTCTCTCAGCCTAACCCTAGCCTTCTTCAACCACCGCCTCCCTCTCCGGCCATCCCCAACGACCACCTTCCAACCCCAAGCCTCCAATTGTTTCCCCTTTGCCTTGCTCATCATCTCTAAGGCCTTCAAGGACCCTCAGCCATGCCGACTTATGTCCTGGGTTGCTGTTTTGGTTGTTCACGGCTTCTCCGATGTGATTTTTGGGAAAATCATACCATATTTGTTACGAACTTTGAAGTTTATAGTAGTTTCTTCCGTTTCTATCTAGGTTTCCTTTGAAACCATAACTTTTGTTTGAATCATTTAGATTTGTGCTATTTTTAACTATTCAAGTCTATTTCTTTCTATGTTCTACACTATTCTCAGACATCTCTTTAAAAATCATCAACTTTAAGCCGCTTTTACTTTCTTTAAAGTTAGGGCTTCTCGAAGTTTCTTCAACACCTATTTAAACTGATTTTTCTTTATGTTTAAAGCTCTTTATTGCCTATCTTGACTGATTTTATGTTCTTACTGCTTTTAACTCGCTTATGTTAAAAAGCCTCAATTTTTAAGATCTTCTTTGCTTTGGTTCTATGTGTTAGCCTTACTACTTGATTCTTGTTAAGCTTATGTGGTTACCATGCTTCGAATGTGTTTTACTAATTCCTTATCCTACTTATATCACTTCTGTGTGATTGTGTTCATCTTGTTTGTTCATCTTTTTCCTCTTTCTGTCGATATTACTGACCTTTCCTGTTTTCTACGTCTGTTTGATCTTCTCCATTTATATTTTGAAGTATAGAATCGTGACTCCCTCTTGATTAATTCTAATTTCCTTGATTGATGGTTTGATTGAAAGATTGTATTTTAAAAACCACTAAAGTTCTACATCGTCTGTTCAAATTGACTAGTTTCATTACCTTATTTTCTGTGGTACTTTATTTTACTGAGTCATTTCCTTAATTGAGGTTTTCGAAATTTAGTCCCAATTGGCTACCCTATGCTTACTAAACTTTAATTCTTTCCTTATTAGTCTTGTACTGATTTTCTTTTTCTTGCCTTATATGCTACTGTTTCTTACCGTTTGAATTAACTCCTTTAACTTAAGGGAGTACTTCCTTGATTTTCTAACTAATTTATTCTGAGTTCCTCAATTATTATGCTACTATGATTCTTACCTTATTTACTACTTGCTTTCAAGTTATAAATACTATAGTCTTTCATTAGCACAAGACACGAATACTCGGGTTCAAAAACTATCTCTCATACTTTAAAAATCTCTGCTTTCTCCCTTGTGCTATTTGATATTGTTAGCTGGCTGCAAGCCAAGGCTAACCATTTGTGCTCTCTTGTTCTTTTTATTCTGTTTACTCTCCTCTTCACTGGTATGTCCTAGTTTCAATTAAAAGTTCCCACAACAACATGATTCTCTCATTGTTTTAGTTCTTCTTGTTTTTGATTTGCTTCTATTTGTGGTTCTGTTGTGAATCTTATAGTTAAGACTAAATTATCATCATGTTATTATTTCTCCCCCTTCCTTTGGATTACTATATCCCACTTTATATGTGTTTCTGAGCATGTCTCGCCAATTGTCTCCTACTTGTTGTATGATTACCATAATATATCCCATAAATCCCAAATCCCTTCCTTTAGATTACTTCATGTCTGGTTTTTTGACTATGTTAGTGTCAGCTGTTTCTGAGCATGTCTAAACTAGTCCTAGACCCTTGCTAGGTTTTGTATTTTTAGTCAAATGTTCTATGTGTCCCAAACCCATTTCCATGTGTATGATTACTGAATTCACTTGGTTTTGCGAACTAGCTGTGTTTGGACTTTGTTAACTATTCCAATCTCTTTTTCTCAAACCATCTCTGTTGCTTTACTGAATTACTTTCAAAAAAGGCTTTTGTTAAATACGGTTTCTTACTCGACCTTTTCAACCAGTGTTCATCACCTCTCACTCTACTCTTAATCAATAAGTTCTGCCCCCTCTAGTATGTGTATTGCCTTGGGATCCGTTGAGATCTAAATTCTGGCATACTGAAGCTGGCCTTTCCATACTGCACTTGTTCAATTCTGGGTTGCTAAGTCTAGGTGTAAGCACTGCCCGATATCCTTGAGATCCTTAGGGAACTTTGATGCACCTAGAATCTAATTTTGTTTATGAAACGGAGGCATATGAGGCCATTGAAGGCTTTGGGAAACCTGGGCCTAATTGAAGGCTCCATAAATAATAGCTTCTTTAATTTCTATTTTATTTATGTAATTCATCGACCTATAATAATTTGTAAACAGATATTAGGGTATTTAGTAAAAAGGGGTGTATAGATACATATTTTCTTGGGTAATATGGGTAGAAATCCTGCTCTTAGGACTTTACTTTTTCAAGTCTATTTTTTTAAAATAAAAAACATGCTCTTAGTACTTTACTTTTTCAAGTCTGTTTGTTCTAGATAGAAAACATGCTCTTAGGACTTTACTTTTCAAGTCTATTTGTTCTAAATAGAAAACATGCTCTTAGGACTTTACTCTTTGAATTTGATTGCTTTACCAAATAGAAATCATGTCCATAGGAATTCACCTTTAAGTTTGTTTACTCGTCAAGTAGAAACCATGTCTCTAAGCTTTACATTCCGTCATGTTTTAGAAACCATGCGTATAGGTTCCAAGAAATCATGTCTTAAAATCAGTTTAATAATAGATACCATAATTATAGGACTTAAATCAGATATTGTTATAGTGAGTACTTCTATATGTTGCCACATTTTCAAATCAACAAAAATCAGTAAAATGCCGTGATATCATACATATAGGGAGTCCTACTCGCAATTATGTATGTTAATATAATTTAGTCTAATGATCTCTTTTAATCACGCCTAGTTCATTTTTGAATTGTTCTTATAAAGTACTAAGCACTTTCTGAAACAAGTTCTTCAAAGCTGCCTCAATCTCATTAGATATCATGCCTATAAGTATTAAAGGAGCATATTTCATAACAGGCTTTAAAAGGAGTCATTAGGCAACTGCTAGGGTATAATTTCTAAACCTAAAAAAGGGTTTGTTTGTTTCTGCATATTCACTTAGATATCCTGATTTAGGACATTGTCTAATAAAAGACCTTAATTGAGTTTGAGTCGTGCCGCCTATGTGCTTGTTTGAGGAGGAAACTCTGAGCCTCTTAACTTGCTCCCATTATTTGTGAAAGTCCTAAATGCTTTTTGACTGTCACTTTAGAATTTTTGCCTTTTAAAACCTTAGGGGTACGACTAGAACCACCTATAGGTAGAGGTCCTAACTCCCTCCAGGACCATTAAGAAAGGATGGGTAGCAGCACATAATAGTAATCGCTAACCAAACACTCGCTTTGCATGACCAATAAGGGGATGGGAAGGGTAGACATGGATATGATGACTAAGCATTAATGTCATGTATAGCCCCTCATTTAGGAGTGTCTACCGGACATTGCGTGGGGTAATCCTATAGGATAACCAACCTAGGACCCCTCTTTACCAAATCCTTTCTTTAAAACTTTGTTTTGCAACTGGCTTAAAACTTTATCGTACTGCTTGAGTTATTCTAATGTACTTTACTTGCAACCTATCTAATTCAACTATTTACTTGAGATGGACTAATTTATGAATATAAGTTCGGCCGGGACCCATAGTTGTGGACCAAGAGGGGTGCCTAACACCTTCTCTTGAGGTTACTTCGAGCCCTTACCCTAATCTGGTAATGCAAACCAATCCAAGAGTTAATCACTCTAGGTTCCATGACGAACCATAATCCGTTAGGTGGCGACTCTTCCAGTACCCAATTTCCAAAAGGAAAGGAGTCATTACACCCCATGAATATCGAAACCCAGACCACTCTCCCCATAAAAAAAAGGAGGGAAAAATGGGGCGCGACGACATGGCGACTCTGCTGGGGATATCTTTAGGCCATTACCATAACGAACTTGTCTTTTACAAATTAGTCCAAGCATGCTTATCCCGTACCCTTCTCCCTTATATGAAATTAACTGTCTAACTGTCTTTCAATTGTTTTCCTCTAACTGTCTTTCAATTGTTTAAATACTATATTTTTTTTCCTACATGAAAATACTTGACTACATGTTATTAATTGTTGCATAAATCATGCCCCGCATCATATTCTACTTGTGCGTATCAAATCCTATAGCAACGCTTTAATGAGGGATTGCACTCTTCCTATTTACTACCCTTACATTCAGAAAGGCTTATTTGCCATAAAACCAGTCAATCAGCGGTACAGTCGACAGTTCCGTGCCTTCCCCCTTAAACCTAGTCGTATCAGTTATGTTGTCCACACAATGATCCTTAAGATAAGACTTATCCAAAGTCCATCTGGTTTTACATAATCCCAATGGATCCAACCACATTTTGTGCATTAATTTGGAGAACTAAATGCAGATATGCTAATCATAAATGTATAAATAGTTGAGTCTGGTGGGGGTAAGGGCTAACCCTTTTATTTTGCAGAAAATGAGGCACGAGGTCCCCAGATTCGGTATGGTTAGCAACATCCCTCCATTGCTATTAGATTGGTGGGAGGACCTTTCCTCAAGAGACACGAAGCATGTGAAAAAGTATCTATGTAACTTTGCCTCCTTGCTAGATATCGAACCAAACAGAAACCTGATCGAGGATGCCACCTTATTCTAAGATAGTGAAAGAGTTATGTTCCATTTTGGTGACATAGAGATGACACCGCTTCTAGAGGAGATAGGGGGACTTGCGGGGTTGACTTGGGACATGCCTAGGCTTATGGTGCCAGAAAACTGTACGGGCATGGGATTTTTAAAGATGATGGGGCTAAAAAAGAATGTCGACCTAGTGTGCTTGAAGGATTCCTACATACCTTTCGAATATTTGTACGAGAGATACAGCCATAGCAAGTCTTTACGCACTTACCTTGATGAGATCTCCCTCACTTCACTAGGCCATATCCACCGCAGAGTGTTCATGTTCATTGTGTGTTTTCTAGGGCTGATAGTGTTCCCAATGAAAAAAAGAAGGATCCACACTAGGTTGGCCATAGTCGCAAAAACTCTGATGGAAGGGATTAATGGACTGGCGTATACCATAATCCCCATGATCATAACTGACATCTACAAGGCCCTGGGGTGCTGTCAAAGAGGGGTCAAGCAGTTTGAGTGTTGTAATTTATTACTGCAGTTATGGTTGTTGGAGCATCTCTAAAAGGGTCGATATCATAAAGAATTTTCGCGAAGGGCTTGGAATGACCACATTGCCTTCCATCACCCTAAGAAGATGACCTACATTCCAAACAAATTTGCTCAGCCAGAAAGTGCCAGCGAATAGGTAGAGTTCTTTGACAATCTGACCAAGGGACAAGTACAGTGTATGGTTGAATGGTTCCCAACAGACAAGTTTATTATCAGGTCCAGGGATGCTCCGCATTTGGTATTGATCGGGTTGAGAGGTATATATACATATGTCCCTATGCAAGTTATAAGGCAAGTAGGAAGAAAATAGGTTGTACCAAAGGTTGTCAAGATAACACACTCTAACGAAGACTTTCAAGATGACGATGTCCTTTACAAGTGCCAAGCTCAGCATATGTGGCGCTGCAAAATCATTGTGGAGAAGAATACCATTTAGCCGGACAGATATCACGTAGGTGCGAGCATCTATACCCGGCATGGTTAGGCGACGATCTGAAAGGGATGGTGACACCAAGGACCGATCGAGGGGATAAAATCATAGATGAGGAAGCTGAAACCCAGGTCAAGTACAATAGGTTGTGCAAACGGGTACACGACTCTGAAAATGAGCATCGGAAATACATGAGAAGAACGCAAGATTGATTAATTAATGGAATGGGATGGTAGTCACTTCCAACAGAAAACTAAAGTATCTGGATCAAGGAATAGTGGAGTTGGACGGCAAAGTCATAAAGAGGATCAAACACTGTCAGAATGTTGAGGGAGCTGAGGGAGGACATCTTGCCCGAGCCTGCTTGCTGCTGGGACTGCGGGAGCTGGGTGATCTATTTGACGGAGTCCGGAAGATCGACTTTAGGTAAGGTCCTTCTGGGACCAAATAGATTAGGCTTATTTACTTTTCTTAATATGTAATAAGGCCAAGTGCTAGTAACGACTTGTTTTATTGTTATGTTAGAGTTGTTTTTGGATTCGTCTACCTTTATGAAATGAAGCACTTATTGGCATTAAAAGTTCTTCAAATTTATTTGACTCTAGACCTACCTCGGGCACAACGAGATTCCCAAATTAGGGTATGAGTTTATATTTTGCAATATGTGTTCAAATACTGCAAATATTTTAGAATACTCACTAACTTGTCACCTTTTGTTTTTGCTTATTTTTTATTATTTTTCCCATCCCCTTAGGTTGGTTCATCCATACTGGCCTCATCAGCATATCATACCAGATCCAGAGGCCCTCCACCTCCTCCTCCTCCAAGAAACACAAAAAGCAGAGGAAAATCAAAGATGAACGACTTAAGTGGAATACAAAAGGAAAATGTTGAAAACGCAGAGACTTACGATGGCTGCAGTACTTCGGCCCCAAATGACTTGGTTCTGAGACTGGAGCAAAAGCTACTAGAATTCCTTAGAACACACAATACCAACAGCCACAAAATCCCACCGTACAAAATCAATACGCAACTCCACCTTAAAATATCAATCCACTACCAATACCAACTCCATAACAACATCATCATCAACCAATTCTAACTACCACTTACCACACTCCCCAAAATACACCACCACTTATCCCCGATCCACAAAACTCCACCAGTGACCATCACTATACCCAAGCCCCTGGCACCTATCAAAGAAACCCCATATACGTTGAAACTATACCATATTTTACCCAATCAATCTTCTGTGCACCGGAACCCTCCGAAAAGGACCTGCTCATTAAGAACATGGCCAAAGAGTTCAAAAAGTTAACAAGCTGAGTTGAAGGTGTTGAAGGCGATAGAGGAATAGAATGTTTGAACTACAAGGATATTTGCATATAGCCCGATGTGGAATTGAAAGAAGGGTAAAAACCTCCCAAGTTCGAAAGGTTTGATGGTACAGGTGATCCCAGGGTTCACCTAAGGATCTACTGTGACAAGTTTGTCGGGGTTCGAAAAGATGAAAATATTTGAATGAAGCTCTGTATGAGGAGTCTTACTAGGGACGCTTTGTCTTGGTATATTAGCCAAGATCCCAAAACATGGTCCAATTGGGTAAGCATGGCATTAGATTTCATGGACCGGTTCAGGTTCAACATAAAGAATGCACCTTATTTCTTCTACATTCAGAATCTTAAGAAGAAATATAGTGAGAATTTTCGTAAATATGCTACTCGTTGGAGGTCGGAAGTCACCAAGGTCAGGGCCACTTTGGACAAAGAATAGATGAATAAATTCTTCGTCGGAGCACATGATCCATAATATTATAAGAGACTGATGGTCATCGAAAGTCACAAATCTCTGATATCATCAAGCTCGGTGAAAGGATCGAGGAAGGAATCAAGAGCGAGATTTTAACAAATTTTGAGGCACTGCAAGCCACGAATAAGGCACTCCAATCAGGCGGCATATCGAAGAAGAGAGATGTTGGGGCGGTAATGGTGGCCCAGTGCCCAAAAACTCCATTTACGTACCAGACACCTCCACCTACATACTAGGCATCACCACCTACATACCAAGAATCGCAATCTATATACCAAGCATCACCACCTATATATCAACCTTCATCTCCTAGATATTCTCAACCAGCCACTGTCCATCACACCAATAATTCCCAACCGTCCTACTTCCAATCACTACCAACTCACCAAAATTATCCAAGGCCAAGACCCAACTTCGACCCCAAGCCACAGAGATAATACACTGCCATTGCTGAGCCCATCAACCAATTATATGAAAGGTTAAAGGTCGTTGATTATGTCACACCTATTCCTACTATGGCACTAGAAAATCCATCCCAATGGGTCAATCTGAATAAAACTTGTGCATACCACTCCGGTATGAAAGGGCATACAATTATAGAGTGCCGAACATTGAAGGATAAGATCCGGACACTCATTGACAATAAGGTCATATAACTAAAGGAAGCTGCACCTAATGTCTGCAACAATGCCCTCCCTAATTATAGAGGTAACAGTGTACATGTTATAGAAACAAATGAATAATGAGAACCTGAAGGGTCAATCGGGCTCATTCGAGAAGGCGATGAGTGTAAGGTTGTAGTCACACTTACCTATCATGGTTGAGATTCGGGCACATATTGATGTTGAGGTAACCGCATCAGTTCCATTTGAGGTAGAAGTGGCTCCACCCTCAGCCACCTCTGCTCCATTTGAAGTAGAAGTGGTCACACCTTTTACTGTTACGGTGTCAACCACACCAACAATCAACTCAAAAGTAATACCCTGGGATTATGTTGTTGATATTGGGTGAAAAAGTAAGACTAAGATAGAGAAATCTGACGCCGCACAAGGGATGACTAGAACTGGAAGATTCTATACACCTGAACACCTGGGAGGTTCAAGTAAGGATGCCACTGCTAGGCAGTCTGTCATTGAGACCGAACCGGATGACCTGTGGATGAAAGTATAGGAAATAGAGTATTCTATTGTGGACCATATGAACAAAGTACATGTTCAGATATCTATCCTGTCACTACTACAGAATTTAGAGGCACACAAGAATGCCTTGATTAAAGTACTGAGCGAGACTTATGTACCCAATAATATCACTGGCGGAGAAATGGCCAACATGGTCGGTCAGATGTTCGAAAGCCATAAGATTATCTTTTACAAAGATGAGCTACCGCCCGAAGGTTTGAATCATAATCGAGAATTACATATCATAGTACAATTTGAAGACAAGTTTATTGCCAGGGTTTTGGTTGATGGAGGTTCGAACCTAAATATTTGTCCATTGGAAACTTTGAAAAGGTTGGACAAAGGTTTCCATGAAATACGTGCAGGAAGCATGAATGTCAAGGCTTTTTATGGGTCCCAGAGGGCCACGATCAGAGAAATTAACCTTTGCTTACAGATGGGGCCAACTTGGTTCAACGTTGAATTCCAAGTGCTTAACATACCGGCCTCATACAATCTTCTGTTGGGCCGACCATGGATCCATTCCACTGGAGCCATGCCTTCCACACTACATCAAGTCGTAAAATTCTAATGCAACCATAAGTAGGTAGTCATTCATGGAGATGGGAGTAATCCCATCTACATCAGTCAAACCATCCCGACCATTGGACATAGAAGGAGGCTGTAAGGGGAAACCTATCATCACATTAAACGAGTCAATGCCATCGAGAAGGATAAGTGGTGGAGTAACAAAATAGAAAACATACTAGTATGGTCTTAATATGAACCCAGCAAAGGGTTGGGAAAGAACCTCCAAGTATCACCAAGCCGATACGGCTGAAAAATTATGGTACCACCTTTGGGCTCGGATACTAGTGTACATGGAAAGAGTACAGGAATTGGTTGCCTCTATGGCGTGGACCGTATCACCCTTTTGAGCAACTGGTACCGCGTGTAGAACAAGCTTTCCATCAGGCTGACACAATATGGAGTGCAGAAGAAGAATAAAAACTAGTTCGGCTGAAGGATTTATTTTTGGAAGACGGGGATATGGACTGGTGCCATAATTGAGGAGTAGGAGGAATAAGGACTCACTATTCAGACTGTGGCAAAGGGAGCTGTTCTTAAAAGCTAGACCACCACACCATCCCGAGCTCGCCGAGTCCCTGGGTCACTTGGCAGAATTTATAGCAATTTTAGGCATTTTAAATTTCCAATAATTTTGTTTTAAGATTTCCTTGTTTCAAAATAAATTATCAATTCATCGAGCGAAGCTTTGTCTAAACAATTTTCTCAGTTTTAATCAAGTGCATTTGTCCTTTATCATTATTCACTACTATTCTATACTTTTCCATTCTACAGTGTTATTATTACTTTTCCTGATGAACCAATAACTGTGACATGTAATATGCCAATGTAACATGAGAATAATGACTCAGAGGAAGAAGATGAAATACCCAAGAAAATTATCAGAAAAGTTTAGAATTTTGAGAACAAGCCTAAATCCAACTTGCACGAAACAGAAGTAGTAAATTTGGGAAACCCTGAGACCATCAAAGAGACTCGCCTCAGCATTCACTTGTCGCCAACAGAGAAGGAAGAATACATCCATTTTCTAAAGGAATACGAGGATATCTTCACATGGTCGTATGACAATATGACCAGTTTGAGCAAATCTATAGTAGGTCACATGTTGCCTACGAATCCCATGTGTCTGACAGTCAAGCAGAAAATCAGAAAACTCAAACCACACATGAGTTTGAAAATCAAGGAGGAAGTTTCAAGCAGATCAAAGCTAGAGTTCCCAGGGTGGTTGATTACCCAACATGGTTAGCTAACAGTGTGCCAGTTTCGAAGAAAGACGGGAATGTCTGAGTATGTGTTGATTATCGGGATTTAAAGAAATCAAGTCCCAAAGACAACTTCCCACTGCCAAATATACATATCTTGATCGATAAATGCACCAAGCATGAACTCCAATCCTTTGTAGATTTCTTCGCAGGTTATCACTAGATCTGGATGGATGAAGAAGAAGTCGAGAAGACAGCTTTCATTACGCTTTGAGGTGTATACTATTACGAGATGATGCCATTCGGTCTGAAGAATGCTGGGGATACTTACATGAGGGCCATGACAACCATCTTACATGATATGATACACAAGAAAATAGAGGTATATGTGGACAACATGTATCAAATCCAAGAGGGCCACAAATCACATAGAAGACTTGAGGAAATTCTTCAACAGGCTGAGGAGGTACAATTTGAAGTTGAACCCCGCAAAGTGTGCATTCGGGGTTCTTGCGGGAAAGTTATTGGGAATAATTGTCAATCGCCAAGGGATTGAGCTAGACCTGACTAAAGTTAAAGCTATTTAGGAGTTACCACCACCTAAAAGAAAAAAGGACATGATGAGCTTCCTGGGACGGCTTAACTATATTAGTCGATTCATATAACAGTCCACAGTAATGTGTGAACCCATCTTCAAGATGCTGAGGAAGGATGCTGAGACAAGTTGGACCGAGGATTGTCAGAAAGCTTTTGACAAGATCAAGGAGTACTTGTCCATACCACCAGTTCTGGTTCCGCTAGAGGTTACAGAGTTACAGAGTTATGAAAATTTTCACATTTGTTCTTTCTTGTCGTGCAATTTTGTTCCTCAATGCTAATTGAATTCTACTCTATTTTTTCGCAGATGGTAACAACACATGCTTCCTCATCTACTGATCAGCATTCCAAGCCCCAGGTAGCTCCAGCTAGGGCCAGAGGCCAAGGCCATGCTAGAGGCCAAGGTAGGGGCAGAGCTCAGGCCCGAGCAGCAGCACTAGTGGCGGAGCCTCTGGTTGACTTTGATGAGGAGGTTCTAGCCCCAGCCGCAGCAGTTCCGGTGGGCCCAACTCAGGTCCTAGAGGGGTTTATTGCTACCCCAGTTTTTTAGGATGCTCTAGTCCGATTGGTAGGCCTCATGGAGAGTGTGACTCAAGCAGGATTTCTTCCTGTAGCACCAGCCACTTCTCAGGCTGGAGGAGGAGCGCAAACTCCTGTTACACATACTCTAGAGTAGGTAGCTCCCCAGGGTCAGGTTCTAGTGGTTCAGCCAACGATGGCAGTTCAGTCGGGGGTAGTTGCTCAGACCGGTGATGGCACGACTATGTCCGCAGATGCTTTGTGAAGGATGGATAGGTTTACCAAGCTCTACATTACTACATTCAGTGGTGCTTCTTTTGAGGAATCCTAGGATTTCTTATATATCTGCCACGAGGTTCTTCGGAACATGGGCATTGTTGAGTCCAATAGAGTTGATTTTTCGCCTATCTGGACCCGCCAAGACTTGGTGGAGGATTTCTATTTAGCTAGACCAGCAGGGTCACCGTCTTTGACTTGGGATTAGTTTTCAGAGTTGTTCATGTGTAAGTTTCTCCCCATTACTTAGAGGGATGCCAATCGGAGGTACTTTGAGTGCCTCCAGTAAGGTTCTATGACGGTCACTCAGTATGAGGCCAGGTTTATTGATCTAGCTCGATATGCTCTTGTCATACTCCCCACTAAGAGGGAGAGGGTGAGGAGATTTATTGATGGTTTGATCCAGCCTATTCGTCTTCAGATGTCCAGAGAGGTAGGGAGTGATATTACATTTCAAGAGGCGGCCAATATAGCTCGAAGGATCGAGATGGTATTGCTACAGGGGGTGGTCAGAGAGCAGACAAGAGACCCTGTCAGTCAGGCCGGTTTAGTGGTGTCTCATCAGGAGGCAGGGATTCTTATGATAGGGGTCAGCCCTATAGGCCTTTCTAGTCAGCCCTCCAGGTTTCTCAGGGTGCCCCAGGTGATCGTGGTTTTTGTGGCCATTATTCTGATCAGCAGCCATTCAGTGCACCGCTAGCTCCCATCAGTGTGTCGCTGCTTTAGAGTTTCCAAGGCCGTCCATCGAGGGCTTGTTTCACCTGTGGCGACACGAGGCATATTGCAAGTTATTGCCCTCGAGCTTCGAGCAGTTCTCAGCAGCAGGGTCCCCGTCCTATGATTCAGACACCAGATATTCCACAGAACGCCCAGCTAGCCAGAGGTGGAGGTAGAGGTCATAAAGGTGGAGGCAAAGGTCATAAAGGTGGCGCTCAGACCGCCAGGGGTGGAGGTCAGCTGGTAGCAGATCAACCTAGAGATACATTTTAGGGTGGTAGGGCCCAGCCTCATTGTTATTCTTTTCAGGCTAGGCCCGATGCTGCGGCATCAGATACAGTCATCATAGGTACGGTTCTAGTTTTTAATCGAGATGCTTCGGTACTATTTGATCCAGCATCTATGTATCCATATGCTTCATCTTATTTTGCACCATGCTTGGTCATGCCTAGCGATGATTTGGGTATTCCTGTATATGTGTCTACACTGGTGGGTGACTCTATTATGGTCGACCGAGTCCATCGTTCGTGTGTTGTAGTGATTGGGGGTCTTGAGACCCGTGTAGACTTGTTGCTCTTAGATGTGGTTAACTTTGATATCATTTTGGGTATGGACTGGTTATCACCCTATCATGCTATCTTGGACTGCCATGCCAAGACTGTGACCTTAGCATTGCCAGATATGCCTCGTTTAGAGTGGAGGGTTACTCCGTGTTATTCTACCCGCAAGGTCATTTCGCACGTGAAGGTTCGATGTATGGTCGAGAAGGGGTGTCTGGCCTATTTTTCCTATGTTCATGATTCCAATGCTGAGATTCCTCCTATAGATTATGTGCCTATTGTTCGGGAGTTTCAAGATATTTTCCCTTCAGACCTGCCGGGTATGCCACCCGACAGGGACATTGATTTCTATATTGACTTGGCTTCGGGCACTTAGCCCATTTCTATCTCGCCATATCGTGTGGCCCCGCCGGAGCTGAGGAGTTAAAGGACCAGCTGCAGGATTTGCTAGAGAAGGTTTTCATTAGACCCAGTGTTTCATTTTGGGGCGAGCCAGTGTTATTTGTCAAGAAGAAGGACGGATCAACAAGCATGTGCATAGATTACCTGCAATTGAACAAGGTAACAATTAAGAATAAGTATCCACTACCGAGGATTGATGATTTGTTCGACCGGCTTTAGGTGCTAGGTTATTCTCCAAGAATGACTTGTGATCTGGTACCATCATTTGAGTATTAGGGCATCCGATGTCCCTAAGATAGATTTTCATACTCAGTATGGGCATTATGAGTTCTTGGTCATGTCATTTGGGTTGACCAATGCCCCAGCAGCATTCATGGAGTTGATGAACCGAGTGTTCAGGACATATCTGGACATGTTTGTGATAGTCTTTATTGATGATATTTTGGTGTACTCTGGTAGCCAGGAGGATGACGAGCAACACCTTATAGTGGTTCTTCAGACTCTGTGGGATAGTCAGTTATATGAAAAGTTCTCCAAGTGTGAGTTCTGGCTGAGTTCAGTAGCATTTCTAGGTCACGTTGTATCAACAGAGGGTATTTAGGTGGACCCGAAAAAGATTGAGGCAACTGAGAACTGCCCTAAACCAGCATTAGCTACAGAGATTCAAAAGTTTCTTGGAAAATGCAGGCTACTACTACCGGTTTGTGGATGGGTTTTCATCTATTGCAGACCCAATGACTAGGTTAACACAGAAGAGTGCCCAGTTCAGATGGTCAAATGAGTGTGATGCGAGCTTTCAGAAGCTAAAGACAGCTCTGACTACGGCATCATTGTTCGCTTTTCCCACAGGATCTGGGCCTTATACTGTCTATTATGATGCTTCCCGTATTGGGCTTGGTACAGTGTTGATGCAGGGTGGCAAGGTTATTGACTATACTTATAAGAAGTTGAAGATTCATGAGAAGAACTATCTAGTGCATGATTTAGAGTTGGCAGCTATTGTTCATGCCTTGAAGATTTGCAGGCACTATTTGTATGGCATGGCATGTGAGGTGTTCACGGAGCACAAGAGTCTTCAGTACCTGTTCAAACAAAAGGAGTTGAATTTGGGGCAGAGAAGGTGGTTGGAGTTGTTGAAAGATTATGATGTCACCATTTTATGTCATCGGGGAAGGCCAATGCGGTGGCCGATGCTTTGAGTAGGAAGTCAGCCAGTACAGGCAGTCTTGCTTATATTCTAGTCAGTCAGAGACTGCTTGTTTTGGATGTTCAGGTTTTTGCCAATCAGTTCGTGAGACTGGATGTTTCTGAGCCCAATCGTGTGTTAACATGCACGGTCACTTGTTCATCATTATTGGAGTGTATTCGTGATCGGCAGTTTGATGATCCCTATTTATGTGTCCTTAGAGACACGGTGCAGCGCGGAGGAGCCAGGCATGTTACCTCAGATACGGATGGAGTCTTGAGATTGCAGGGGCGACTTTGCATGCCCAGTGTGGATGGGCTTCGAGATTTGATTTTAGAGGAGGCCCATAGCTCCCGGTACTCTATTCATCCAGGCGCCGCGAAGATGTATCAGGATTTACGGCAGCATTATTGATGGCGTAGGATGAAGAAAGATATTGTTGCATATGTGGCTCGGTATTTGAATTGTCAGCAGGTTAAGTACGAGCATCAGAGGCCTGATGGTTTGTTTCAGAGGATTGAGCTTCCCGAGTGGAAGTAGGGGAGGATCACTATAGACTTCATTACTGGACTTCAGTTGACTCAGAAGAAGTTAGATACAGTTTGAGTCATTGTGGATAGGCTGACCAAGTCGGTGCATTTCATTCCTGTGGCAGTCTTCTATTCATCCGAGAGATTAGATGAGAATTATATCCGAGAGATTATTTGCCTTCATTGTGTGCCGACATCTTTCATTTCGGACCGTGGTACACAGTTTACCTCGCGCTTCTGGAGAGCAGTTCAGTGAGAGTTAGGCACACGGGTTGAGTTGAGCACAACATTTCATCCCTAGACGGATGGTCAGTCTGAGCGGACTATTCAGATTTTGGAGGATATGCTTCGAGCTTGTGTAATTGACTTTGGAGGTTAATGGGATCAGTTCTTGCCTTTAGAGGAGTTTGCCTATAACAACAGCTACCGATCGAGCATCCAGATGGCTCCTTATGAGGCTTTATATGGTAGGCGGTGTCGGTCTCCAATTGGGTGGTTTCAGCCGGGAGAGGCTCGGTTGATAGGTACGGATTTGGTTCAGGAGGCCTAAGACAAGGTCAAGATCATTTAGGATAGGCTTCATTCGGCTCATTCTAGGCAAAAGAGCTATGCAGATCGTAAGGTTCGAGATGTAGCTTTCATGGTTGGTGAGCGAGTATTGCTCCGAGTGTCACCTATGAAGGGCATGATGAGATTTGGGAAGAAGGGAGAGGTTTCTTATAGACTTGCATTGCCGCCTAGCTTATCAGTCGTGCATCCAGTTTTTCATGTATCTATGCTTCGGAGGTATCACGGTGATCTATCCCACGTGTTAGATTTGAGCACTATCCAGTTGGAGAAGGATTTATCTTATGAAAAGGAGCTGGTAGCTTAGACCGGCAGGTTCGTCAGTTGTGATCCAACAGTTTTCCCTTTGTTCCTGTTCAGTGGAGAGGTCAGCCCCCTAAGGCATCGACCTGGGAGTCCAAGTCTGATATTCAGAGCCATTATCCCCATCTTTTACCCGACTCAAGTACTTCTTTCTTTTGTTCATTCGAGGGCGAACGGTTGCTTTAGAGGTGAAGAATATGACGACCCAAAGGGTTATCACTTGTTTCCTTACTCTTTCTACAATTCTGAAGCCTTGAAACCCTCATTTTTAGCTTCCTCGATTTGCATGCGCAGTCCAAGCGCGTAGCCGGAAAACCTAAATGTGAAATTCTGTGAAAAATGCTAAATATTTGACATTAAAATGAATAAGTTTGACCTTGGTCAACATTTTAGGTAAACAGACCCAACCCTATGATTTGACAGTCCTGGAGGGTCCGTAGGAAAATATGGGACTGGGGCATATGCCCGAAATCGAATTCTGAGGTCCCAAGCCCGAGAAATGAATAGCCCGAGAAATGAATTTTTAAGTAAAATTATTTTTCTAAAATTTTTAAAGAAAATTGAAATGGAAATTGATTAGAGCATTTTTGTATCGGGCCCGTATTTTGGTTCTAGTGTCTGGTACAGGTCTTATATGTGTTTTAAGATGTTTCTGTGAAGTTTTGTTGAAATCGGACGTCGTTTGACGTGTTTCGGACCTAAAACTCTAATTTGAAGGTTTATGAAGTTTGATGAGAAACTAGTGATTTTGAGGTTTGATTCCTTGTTCTTGATGTTATTTTGGCGATTTGATCGCACGGTTAAGCTTGTAGGATGTTGTTGAGTTAGTGTACGTGTTTGGTTAGGAGCCCCGAGCTCGGGAGTGTTTCGGAGGTGTTCCGGGGTGGTTTTGAAATTAGAAAGATTGAAGGTTTTGCTTTAGCTGTGCAGGTCCCTTTTTGTTCTTTGTGTTCGCGACGCATTTTTCGCATTCGCGAATCTATGATTTCTCCCTTCATCGCGTTCACATACTAGCCTTGTGTTCGCATAGAGTAATTTGACTCTGAGGAATCAGCCCTCTTTTACTCTTCGCGTTCGCATCCACCCACTCACAAACGCGTAGTGTTGCAGGTTCCTTTCCTCTCGGTCGCATTAAGGTCAGCACGTTCGCGTAGGCCAAGTTCTGGACCCCCCAACCTTTCCTCTTCGCGTTCGCATCCTTCCTATCGTGAACATGATGCCCGTCCTAGATTACCTTTCGCGAACGCGACCTTCCGCGAACGTGAAGGGAAATTTTGCCCAGTTATAATTTTAATTTCAAAACAGCATAGTGACGGGATATTCATAAGCTTTCACAAAACCCTTCTCCTCCAAGGTCCTTAGGCAGCCATTGAAGATCTCTTCCACCAACACTTCTTGGGTAAGTAAATTTCAACTCGTATTCTTCATTTTCCATCAAAATCTATTGAATTCCTAGACCTAAAACATGTAATCTAGGTTAGAAATTGGGGGAAATGGGTAGAGTTAGGGATTTTTATTTTTTTTATTTAGACCTCATTTTGGGGTCAGATTTGAAAACAAATTATACATTCGGGCTCGTGGATGAATGAGGGATTTAATTCTGGTCTGAACCTCCTGTTTTAGCCAAGCGAGCCCGAGGGAAATTTTGGAATTTTTGGGAAGAAAGCTTGGAAATCTATATTTAGGCGTTGGGGTTGATTTGTTTAGCCTATATTGATATTATGAAGTCCTTATTGTATAGACTTGATTGAGTTGGAGTCGAATTCGAAAGGAAAAGCAATTTTTGTGGATTGATTTGGCCGTTGAAGTTGAGGCAAGTGTTTGGTTTAACCCTAGCTTGAGGGATTAGGAGTTAAGTCATAATTGCTATTTGTTTTGTGTTGAGTACGACGTATGGGCATGGTGACGAGTATCCATGCATCGGTGTCGAGCATGACCGTGAGTCTTAATTTTGCTAATTGTGTACTCTTGTTTGATCCTATGAAAGTTGCTACTGAATATTGATATTAGATGTGCCAAGAAGAAGTTGAATAGGATTGGTTATAACTGACTCTCCCTTGTCAGGACGTTTGACTTGTTGTGATTGTTCCTTTGTCGGTATTGTATTATGTTCTGTGTTGAAAGTAATGGGAGCGAGTGGTATGCCTACCACACGATATGTTGAAATGGGAGCGAGTGGTACGCCTACCACATGATATATTGAAATGAGAGCGAGTGGTATGCCTACCACATTATATATTGAAATGGGAGCGAGTGGTATGCCTACTATATAATATATTGAAATGGGAGCGAGTGGTACGCCTACCCAACAAAACTGCTCAACAAATTGATGAGATCGTAAGTTTCAAACAGAAACCAATGGAGACACTGCATGAGACATGGGGCAGGTTTAAACTAATGTTGGTTATGTGTCCCCACCACGGTGTTCTAGAACAGATGTTGGGACAACAGTTTTAAATGGGACTGTCAGACAGCATGAAGAATATTGTATATGCCTCTGCTGGTGGGGCATTCTTGAGCAAAACCTGGAGAGAAGGTCAGAATCTGCTTGACAAGATGGCACAAAATTCGGGGTGGACGACTAGGAATGCGCCTATCATTCCAGTAGTGCACTCAGTACCTCTTGATCCCTCAAATACCATGGCTGAAAATACGGCGACCCTCCTGACACAGATGAGCCTACTCACCAAAAAGGTGGAGGAATTAGGGTAGAAACAGCAAGTACATATTGTAGACACTACCAACGGGGATTTGTGCACATCTTGCAATAGCCAGCCAATTGGTAATCCTTGGAACACAGAACATGATCATCATCAGTAGCACCCTGAAGACATGAACTATGTGTCTAACTATGGAGGCTAGAGACAGGGCAATCAGAACTGGGGTCAACAAAATCAGTAGCAATACAGGCCGGCGCAGCTGCAGTTTAACACAGAAAACATGGGAGGTATGAGACCCCCTAACAATATGGCACCTTATCCCAGGCCACAGGGGTACAACAATAACAATCAGCAACAAAGGTATCCCCCACCTCAGTAGTAGCATGGGGGAGGCAAGAAGATGGGTTCACTAGACTTGAAGTTATGATGCAGCAAGTTATTGGGTCCAATGCAAAAATGAATAAAAGAGTAGATGCACATGATGCATCAATCAAAAATATTGAAGTGCAAATGGGCCAGATTTTAATGTCTTTGAACAATCGTCCTCAGGGGATATTACCTGCAGACACCCAGACAAATCCAAAAGATCAGGGCCCAAAGTAGCTAATGGCGGTGAGTCTCCGTAATGGCAGGGATCTAGATGTAGAATAAGAGAGAGATCGAGAAAATATACAGGATGAGACACTCATTCCAGTGCCCATTAAGCTGATGAGTCAACTATACTGACAGAGGTGACAGTCCAGCCTGCTCGGGAAGAAAAGAACATTCAGCAGGAGACCGAGAAAGTAGCTGAGCCAGTTAAAGAGCTAGTAGTTGAAATAGTAGCTGATAAAGAGAAGTCCCAAGTGATTGGGAAGAAGAGACCTCCTGCACCTTTTCCACAGAGGCTGGCCAAGCATTAAAAGGAGGAGCAATATAAAAAGTTTCTTTGAAATGCTCAAACAAATCCAGGTAAATATTCCACTGATTGAAATTTGACTTCCAAGACTTGTCCACGGTTACACTTACCCAGACTTGTAGTGCAGTGGTGACTAGACCTATTGCTGAAAAGCTGTCCGACCCAAGTAGCTTAAAAATTCCATGCACTATTTTAAATTTCGCCTTTGCTAAGGCACTCTGTGATTTAGGGGCCAGCATTAATCTTATGCCACTTGCTATCTATAAGAGGTTGGACATTGGGAGAGCTAGACCCACATCCATGTTGTTTCAGCTGGCCGATAGGACTTTGAAGCGTCCATTTGTTTTCCTTGATGATGTGCTTATTCAGGTGGGGAAATTTGTGTTCCCTGCAGATTTTGTGATCTTGGATTGCAAAGTGGATGAAGATATTCCTATAATCTTAGGAAGACCATTCTTGTCCATGGGGAGAGTTCTGATTGACTGTGAGACTGGGCAGCTCAAGATGAAACTCAATGATGAGGAAATAACATTCAATGTGAAAAGTCTATGAGGCGACCAAGCGAGTTTTCCAATTTATCTCTTATTGATGTCGTGGATGTAATTGTAGAGTCTGATGATCAGGTGCTGACAATTGAGGACCCTCTTTTTTGCATGTTTGATGAACTTAGATGAAGTGAATGGTGAGGATCTAGCGGAATGTGTGTTGGCATTAGAAGGTAGAGGGTTCTGGGATAGAGATCTAGAATTCGAGCCCTTACACTTGGAAAAGAGAGAAACTCCTGCAGCTAAGCCATCCATTGAAAAACCACCAAAGCTGGAGTTAAAGCCATTACCAGCCCACCTCGGGTATGAATTTCTGGGACCTGACTCCACATTACCTGTTATTATCTCATCTAGTTTGTTAGATGTGCAGGTTTAAAAACTTTTACAGGTACTAAAGGAGTGCAAAATTGCCATTGGGTGGACCATGGCAGACATCAAAGGGTTCAACCCCGCCTAGTGCATGTACAAGATTCTGCTGGAAGAGGGGCACAAACCTTCCAGGGAACACCAGAGGAGGCTAAACCCCAATATGAAGGAAGTGGTAAAGAAGGAGGTGATAAAATGGTTGGATGCGGGAATTATTTTCCTAGTCTCTGACACCAGCTGGATGAGCCCGGTTCAATGTGTCCCTAAAAAAGGTGGCATCACGGTTGTGAAAAATGACAACAATGAATTAATCTCAATAAGAACCATGACAGGTTGGAGAATTTGTATCGACTATCGAAAGTTGAATCTAGCCACCCGGAAGGACCACTTCCCACTTCCCTTCATTGATCAAATGTTGGACAGATTGGCAGGGAGGTCACACTTCTATTTTCTGGATAGGTACTCAGGATACAATCAGATCTCCATTGCTCCAGAGGACAGGGAGAAGACCTCTTTCACCTGCCCGTATGGTATTTATGCCTTTAGACGGATGCCCTTTGGCCTATGCAATGCACCTACCACATTCCAACGGTGCATGATGGCCATATTCACTGACATGGTAGAAGACATAATGGAAGTGTTCATGGATGACTTGTCAGTGGTGGGGAATTCATTTGATGAGTGCCTGATAAATCTAACGCGAGTGCTGAAATGGTGCATCGAGACGAACTTGGTTCTAAACTGGGAAAAGTGCCACTTCATGGTACAAGAAGGCATAGTCTTGGGGCACCGGGTGTCAAGCAAGGGAATTGAGGTGGATCATGCGAAAGTAGATGTAATAGCAAAACTGCCTCCCCCAACCTTAGTCCAAGCAATCAGAAGTTTCCTTGGGCATGTCGGTTTTTACCAGAGGTTCAAAAGAGACTTCTCCAAAATTGCCAACCCTCTCTGTAAGTTTCTAGAAAAAGATAACCCGTTTTTGTTTTCTGATGATTGCACGGTAGCATTTGAGAAGTTGAAAAAGAGATTGGTCACAAGACCCATTATTGTTACCCTCAACTGAGAGCAACCGTTCGAACTAATGTGTGATGCCAGTGACTACGCAGTAGGGGCAGTGCTGGGCCAGTGGAAAGACAAACCGATGCACCCAATCTACTATACTAGTAGAACGTTGAGAGGCGCCCAGTTGAACTACACTGTGACTGAGAAGGAGATGTTAGACGTAGTGTTCACGTTTGATAAGTTTCGATCCTACCTGATAGGGTCCAAGGTAATTGTATATACTGACCATGCAGCTCTCAGGTACTTAATTGAAAAGAAAGAATCTAAGCCACGCCTGATTCGTTGGGTATTGCTATTGCAAGAGTTCGATCTTGAAATTCGTGACCGTAAGGGCACTGAGAATCAAGTCGCCGATCATCTATCATGACTTGAGGGAGCTGAAAAGGAAGTTGAGGTTGAGGAAATTATGTAAACCTTTCCAGACGAGCAGCTACTCGCCATCACTCACCAGGAAGCGCCATGGTATGTAGACTTTGCCAATTACCTGGCTAGTGGTATAGTTCCTCACGACCTTTCATCAGTCCAAAGGAAAATATTTTTTCGTGAAAGCCGCCAGTATTACTGGGACGAGCGTTATCTGTTTAGAATATGCCTTGATAATATGATCTGGAGATGCGTCCTCGAGATAGAGCAATTTTTTTGTTTTGTAGGCTTGTCATGCATCAGCGTATGGTGGACACTTTGGAGTTGTCAGGACAGCGGCAAAGGTGCTAGAGGCTGGATTATTCTGGCCAACAGTGTTTAAAGATGCTCACTTATGGGTGAAGGGCTGCAATGAATTTCAGCACACCGAGAACATTTCTCGGCTCCACGAGATGCCTATGAACCCAATTCAAGAGGTGGAAGTGTTTGAATAAGTATATTCTTGTTGCTGTAGACTATGTGTCCAAATGGGTGGAAGCTGCTACGTTACCCACCAATGATGCAAAAGTGGTGGTAGGATTTCTAAAGAAGAACATATTCACCCGTTTTGGGACACCACGAGCAATTATCAGTGATGGGGGCACTCACTTTTGCAACAGAGCCTTTGAAAAGTTGCTTGTTAAATACGATGTGCTCCACAAGGTGGCTACTCCTTACCACCCGCAGACTAGTAGACAGGTCGAAGTGTCCAATAGAGAAATCAAGAGTGTGTTAGCTAAAATGGTGAACGCCACAAGAACTGATTGGGCGAGGAAGTTAGATGATGCACTCTGGGCTTACAAAACTGCTTTCAAAACACCAATTGGTATGTCACCATATAAGTTGGTGTTTGGGAAGGACTTCCACCTTCCAGTGGAACTTGAACATAAAGCGTGGTGGGCCTTGAAACGGCTGAACTTGGATATGGAAGATGCGGGCACACTAAGAAGCACTGAATTTCACGAGCTCGAGGAGTTCAGACATCTTGCTTTCGAGAGCACAAAGTTGTACAAGGAGAAAATGAAGAGATTGCACGAACAGAACATTGTTGAGAGGAATTTCAAACCCGGTGACATGGTATTGCTCTACAACTCAAGACTACGTCTATTCCGAGGTAAACTTAATTCACGATGGTCTGGACCATTTCGAGTAGTTGAAGTTTTCCCTTCAAGGGTTGTTGAGATTGCCACAGAGAATGACTCTCGTATATTTAGAGTCAATGGTCAAAGATTGAAACCATATGCGGGCATGAGCGAGAAAAAGGAAGTGTCTGAGCTGCACCTGACTTAACCACAAAGGTCGAGCGAGTCTTAAATGCGCTCATCCTGCATCGTGCCACGACGTTAAATCGGGTGCTGCATGGGAGGCAAAACCGCGGCAGACCCAGATGGGCCCAGGTATGAATTTTTTTTTTATTATTC
>MU747467.1:5916-21154 GCA_026770625.1 Nicotiana glauca | reverse complement strand
CTTATCCGGATTTCTGGTTCGCGGACCGTTAAATAGAGTCAAACCTTTCCTCGATTCGGGATTCAACCGGTGACTTGGGACACCATTAATCTCCCAAGTGGCGACTCTGAATCTTAATAATAAATCCCGTTTCGATTGTACTTTAATTGGAAAAACTCCCTTTACCACGCGCTTCGCGGGGTGCGGTAGCGCCAAAAGGAGGTGTGACACACCTATCACTCCAGTGGTGCACTCAGTGCCTTTTGATCCATCAAATTCCATGGCTGAAAATGTCGCGACCCTACTGACACAGATGAGCATACTCACCAAAAAGGTGGAGGAATCAGGGTAGAAATAGCAAGTGCATATTGTAGATACTACCAATGGGGGCTTGTGCACATCTTGCATTAGTCAGCCAATTGGTAATCCTTGGAACGCGGAACATGATCATCATTACCAGCACCTTGAAGACATGAACTATGTGTCGAACTATGGAGGACAAAGACAGGGCAATCAGAACTGGGGTCAGCAGAATCAACAGCAATACAGGCCAGCTCAGCCACATTTTAACACTGGAAACATGGGAGGTGTGAGACCCCCAACAATACGACACCTTATCCAAGGCCACAGGGGTACAATAATCATAATTAGCAGCAAGGTATCACCCATCTCAGCAGCAACATGGTGGAAGGCAAGAAGATGGGTTCGCTAGACTTGAAGCAATGATGCAGCAGGTTATTGGGTCTAATGCAAAAATAAATGAAAGAGTAGATGCACATGATGCAGCAATCAAAAATATTAAAGTCCAAATGGGCCAGATTTCAATGTCTCTGAACAATCGTCCTCAGGGGACATTACCTGCAGACACCCAGATAAATCCAAAAGATCAGGGCCCAAAGCAGCTGATGGCGGTGAGTCTACGTAATGGCAGAGACCTGGATGTAGAGCAAGAGAGAGCTAGAGAAACTAGACAGACTGAGACACTCATACCAGTGCCTATTGAGCTGGATGAGTCAACTAAACTGACAGAGGTGACAGTCCAGCCTGCGTAGGAAGAAGAGAGCATTTAGCAGGAGACTGAGAAAGCCACTGAGCCAGTTCAGGAGCCAGTAATTGAGATAGTAACTGGTAAAGATCAGTCCCAAGTGATTGGGAAGAAGAGACCTCATGCACCTTTTCCGCAAAGGTTGGCCAAGCATAAAAAAGAGGAGCAATATAAGAAGTTCTTTGAGATGCTTAAACAAATCCAGGTAAATATACCATTGATTGAAGCTTTAAAGGAGATGCCTGGATATGCAAAAATGATGAAGGACTTGATGTCCAGGAAGTTTGACTTTCAAGACTTGGCCACGGTTACACTTACTCAGACCTGTAGTGCAGTGGTGTCTAGACCAATTGTAGAAAAGTTGTCTGATCCAGGGAGCTTTACAATTTCATGCACTATTGGTAATTTTGCCTTTGCTAAGGCACTTTGTGATTTAGGTGCCAGCATTGATCTTATGCCCCCTGGCTATTTATAAGAGGTTGGGCATTGGAAGAGCTATACTCACCTCCATGTTGTGCAGCTGGCCGACAGGACCGTGAAACGACCGTCTGGGATCTTAGATGATGTGCTGATTCAGGTAGGGAAATTTGTGTTCCCTGCAGATTTTGTGATCCTGGATTGCAAAGTGGATGAAGAGATTCCTATAATCTTAGGAAGACCATTCCTGGCCACGGGTAGAGCTCTAATTGATTGTGAGACTGGGGAGCTCAAGATGAGACTCAATGATGAAGAAATAACATTCAATGTGCAGAAGTCTATGAGGCGACCAAGCGAATTCGCCAATTGCTCTCTCATTGATGCCGTGGATGTAATAGTAGAGTCTGATGATGAGGTGTTGACTATTAAGGACCCCCTTTCTGCATGTTTGATGAACTTGGATGAAATGAAAGGTGAGGATTTGGCAGAATGGGTGTTGGCATTAGAAGGTAGAGGGTTCTGGGACAGAAATCTAGAATTTGAGCCCTTGCACTTGGAAAAGAGAGAAACTCATCCAGCCAAGCCATCCATCGAAGAACCACTAAAGCTGGAGTTAAAGCTATTGCCTGCCCACCTCAGGTATGAATTTTTAGGGCCCGACTCCACATTACTTGTTATTATCTCATCTAGTTTGTTAGATGTGCAGGCTCAACAACTCTTGCGGGTACTAAGGGAGTGCAAAACTGCCATTGGGTGGACTATGGCAGACATCAAGGGGATCAGCCCCGCCTACTGCAAGCACAAGATTCTACTGGAAGAGGGTCACAAACCTTCCAGGGAACACCAAAGGAGGCTGAACCCCAACATGAAGGAAGTGGTGAAGAAAGAAGTAATAAAGTGGTTAGATGCGGGAATTATTTTCCCAATCTCTGACAATAGCTGGGTGAGCCCAGTTCAATGTGTTCCTAAAAAGGGTGGCATGATGGTTGTGAAAAATGACAACAATGAATTGATATCTACAAGGACCGTCACAGGCTAGAGAATTTGCATGGACTATCAGAAGTTAAATCTTGCCACCCGGAAAGACCACTTCCCACTTCCCTTCATTGATCAGATGCTGGACAGACTGGCAGGGAGGTCACACTTCTGTTTTTTGGATGGATACTCAGGGTACAATCAGATCTCCATTGCACCAGAGGACAGAGAGAAGACCCCCTTCACCTGCCCGTATGACATTTATGCCTTTAGACAGATGCCCTTTGGCCTATGCAATACACCTGCCACATTCCAACAGTGCATGATGGCCATATTCACCGACATGGTAGAGGACATAATGAAGGTATTCATGGATAACTTCTTAGTGGTGGGGAATTCATTTGATGAGTGCCTGATAAATCTGACGCGTGTGCTGAAATAATGCATCGAGACTAACTTGGTTCTGAACTAGGAGAAGTGCCATTTCATGGTACAAGAAGGCATAGTCTTGGGGCACCGGGTGTCGAGCAAAGGAATTGAGGTGGATCGTGCGAAAGTGGATGTAATAGCAAAGCTACCTCCCCCAACTTCAGTCAAAGCAATCAGAAGCTTCCTTGGGCATGCCGGTTTCTACCGGAGGTTCATAAAAGACTTCTCCAAAATTGCCAGCCCTCTCTGTAAGTTGTTAGAAAAAGATCACCCATTTTTATTTTCTAATGACTGCAGGGCAGCATTTGAGGAGTTGAAACAGAGACTGGTCTCAGCACCCATCATTGTTGCCCCCAACTGGGAGCAACCGTTTGAATTGCTGTGTGATGCCAGTGACTACGCAGTGGGGGCAGTGCTGGTCCAGCGGAAAGACAAACTGATGCACCCAATCTACTATGCTAGTAGAACGCTGAGTAGAGCCCATTTGAACTATACTATGACTGAGAAGGAGATGTTAGTTGTGGTGTTCGCGTTTGACAAGTTCCGATCCTACCTGATTGGGTCCAAGGTAATTGTATATACTAACCATGCAGCTCTCAGATACTTAATCGAAAAGAAAGAATCTAAGCCACGCCTGATTCGTTGGGTATTGCTACTGCAAGAATTCGATCTTGAAATTCGTGACCGTAAGGGCACTGAGAATCAAGTCGCTGATCATCTATCACGACTTGAGGGAGCTGAAAATGCGGTTGAGGTTGAGGAAATTTTGGAAATTTTTCCAGACGAGCAGCTGCTCGCCACCACTCTTCAGGAAGCGCCATGGTATGCAGACTTTGCTAATTACCTGGCCAGTGGTATAGTTCCTCACGACCTTTTATCGGTCCAAAGGAAAAGGTTTTATCGTGAAAGCCGCTAGTATTACTGGGATGAGCCTTATCTGTTTAGAATATGCTTTGATAATATGATCCGGAGATGCGTCCCCGAGATAGAGCAATCTTCTGTTTTGCAGGCTTGTCACGCATCGGCGTATGGTGGACACTTTGGAGGGGTCAGGACAGCGGCAAAGGTGCTAGAGGCTAGATTCTTCTGGCCAACAGTGTTTAAAAATGCGCACCTATGGGTGAAGGGCTGCAATGAATGTCAGTGGACTGGGAACATTTCCCGGCGCCACGAGATGCCCATAAACCCAATTCAAGAGGTGGAAGTGTTTGACGTCTGGGGGATTGATTTCATGGGTCCCTTCGTCAGCTCCTATGGCAATAAGTACATTCTTGTTGTTGTAGACTATGTGTCCAAATAGGTGGAAGCTGCTGCGTTACCCACCAATGATGCAAAAGTGGTAGTGGGATTTTTGAAGAAGAACATATTCACCCACTTCGGGACACCACGAGCAATTATCAGTGATGGAGGCACTCACTTCTGCAACAGAGCCTTTGAAAAGTTGCTTGCTAAGTACGATGTGCGCCACAAGGTGGCTACTCCTTACCACCCCCAGACTAGTGGACAAGTTGAAGTGTCCAACAGAGAAATCAAGAGTGTGTTGACCAAATCTGGGAATGCCACAAGATCTAATTGGGCGAGGAAGCTAGATGATGCACTCTGGGCTTACAGAACTACTTTCAAAACACCAATTGGTATGTCATCATACAAGTTGGTGTTTGGGAAGACCTACCACCTGCTAGTGGAACTCGAACATAAAGCATGGTGCGTTGAAACAACTGAACTTGGGTACGGAAGCTGCGGGCACAACAAGAATAACTGAATTGCATGGGCTCGAGGAGTTCAGATATCTTGCTTTTGAGAGCACAAAGTTGTACAAGGAGAGAATGAAGAGGTTGCACGACCAGAACATTGTTGAGAGGAATTTCAAACCTGGAGACATGGTATTGCTCTACAACTCAAGACTACGTCTGTTCCCAAGTAAGCTCAAGTCACGATAGTTTGGACCATTTCGAGTAGTTGAAGTTTTCCCTTCAGGGGCTGTTGAGATACTCTCGTACATTTAGAGTCAATGGTCAAAGATTGAAGCCATATGTGGGCATGAACGAGCCAAAGGAAGTGTCTGAGCTACACCTGACTGAACCACAGAGGTCGAGCGAGCCTTAAATGCGCTCATCCTGCATCGTGCCGCGATGTGAAATCAAGCGCTGTGTGGGAGGCAACCCACAAAATTGTTGTAAGTGTAATGCATAACTTAATCAAAAAAAAAGTAGAAGCAGAATACTGCCCAGACCATGGTTCCACCATAACCACGGTCAAACCGCGGTCAAACACCCCCGCTAAAGGCCGATCACCACGTTTCCATCGTAAACGCGGTCAAACTACGGTGGGAAACCCTCTCTGACAAGGGCTACCGCGGTTCCACCGTAACCGCGGTAGAACCGCGGCAGACCAGACGGGACTAGGTATGAAATTTTTTATTTTTTTTCTTTTTTTTTCTTTCCCCCCTTTTCCTAACTTACCTAAACCCTTCCCCTCCCATATCATCTCTTTCTCTCTCAAACGCCCCCCACCCCCTCCCCCCCATACCTACAAACTTCTCTGTCTCATTCTCTCTCAAATCACCCCCTTCTCTCGAAAACCTCCATTATCATCTTCTCCAACCTTCACCAACACTACCCACCTTCCCTCCTTCATCCAAGTAAGTTGTTTTTCTTCTTCTCTTTTCTAATTCTTCTTCTAATTTAGGGTAAGATAGTCTAAACTAGTTTAACTTAAACCCTAGGTAATGTAGTGTTAAATTTTTATTTTATTTATTTTCTTTTCTGTTTTTTGTCTTTGTATTTGCTTCGTATGGACTTGCTTGATGTTTAAATGGGTGGGGCTTCATGGTGCTTCAATTGTGGGGGATGTTTGGTGTGTTTGGAGGCCTAGACATAATTTTGGTGGTGAAGGTTGGTGGAGGGGCCTATTTGGCCGAAAATTTGGGGTGTGTGGTGAGATTTTGGAGCAGTTTGCGGCCACCATAGGTTGTGATGGTGGTAGTGTTTGGTGTGAACCACGTGAGAGAGATTGTGTGGGGTGTTGTATGCCGAAATTGTGGGATAATCCTGTTGTGAGGGCTTTTGTGGAGGTTGTTAACTTTAGACACCCTGCTAATTGGGTGCTTGGCATAGTTTGAAAGAAAATAATAAATGGGGGGAGCCTGTTTGGTGCCATCGGGTGGCGAAGTCTAAGTACTCATCCGACTGACAATAGTTAGGATGCATTTGATGGTTCTCCTGAATTCTTTGCAGGTAATATGGCTCGTAAAAGGCGAATGGGCTCAGCAGGCACTTCCCAAGTGCCACAATATGATGTCACCAGGTTCGAGTCACCAGAGGCAGAGGACCAATTTCATGCCAAGGCCACCAAAAGCTTTATCCCTAAGATTCATATTGACCGGGAAGCCCTCCATGCAGAAAAAGAAGAGATGTACGAGAAAATCCGGCGGAGAGAGATTGAGTTCTTATTTGATGAACCTGCGACGGTGAACGTGATGATAGTAAGGGAGTTCTATGCGAACTGACCAGAACATAATTTGCGAGATGTAATTGTGCGGGGCAGGGTGGTAAATGCCTCAATTGCAGCGATTCACTAGGTTTTGAGGCTGCCCCAGTTCACTGGTGCCATTGACTATTACCACAGCGCACAAGGGGTCACTTGGGAAACTATGACTGATGTACTCTGCACAGGGGATCAACCAATATGGCTATAGGACAATATTACCCTTCACTCCAAGTCATTTACACATTTGGCTAAGTGTTGGTTCACCATCATCTGTAGCCGGTTCTTGCCCACAAGTAACATGACGGACGTGAACTACTTGAGGTCTCTATTGACATGGTGCTTCGTCACCAAGAAATATGGTGAGAATTATTGGAGATGAATTGGTCCTTCGATCGCCGCTGCTATCCAAGGGGTTCTACTTCCCCTCACGGGTGACGAGGTTGTGTTTGCTGAAAAACGTCCCTACCAGTCCTACAGATGGAGCCTTGCCCGCTAAAGCACCATTCAGAGATTCGGGAATCAGAGTGGGCCGAGATGTACCCGCCACCATTCAGATCGATGGTGAGGAGGATGCCCCAACACCATCAAGGAGATCTTATGACAGAGCTGGACCCTCTCAGCGCCCCCATACTAGGGCAGGATTCTCTAGATCATAGTCCACCCGGCCTATGTTGCGGTCTGTGGAGGAAGAGGTAGAACATCTTTGCACCTCAGTGGATGTCCTGCATGTGCGTATGGATGCCATGTCTTAGCGGCAGGCCAGGTCTGAGAGCCGGATAATGGCGTGGTTTTGTGTTTTGGGGAGAGCCTATTTGTGGACCCCAGCACCGTCTCCGACTCCGATTAAGGCTCAAGGAAGTCTTCTTACCCTTCTGTTCTTTATTTCTGATATGACATGGGGACATACCCTAGTTTTTTGTGTGGTGTGGGAGACTTGCTTTTGTAGTGTACATAAATATGGAGCATGTTGTAGTGTTGTATATGTGTTGTTGTGTATAACTGATTGTGCTCACTTTAGAAGTAACTGACTTGGCCAAACGATGGACACTTGTCAACGGGTCTCTTGAGGGTCAAAGTCGTATTTAAAAAAAAAAACTAAATTTTTTTTGTAGGGGACTCTTCCTAATGACGGACCACTTGGACAGTACTCTTGAGGGAAGTAGTCCATTTAGATTTTGCATTTCTATTTTTTTTTCCTTTTTAGGTAGTGTAGTAATTCTCCCTTGGTTTTTCTTTTGACCACGGTTCTTTTCCAAGGGCTTTTCTTGAACCGGGTTAGGTAGATTTTCTTTTTATAGTTGTAGGACCCTTAGGACTCTCTTGGACCAAGACGGGTGAAGTCAAGAATGCAACCTTTAATGTTCACACCTACAAATAACTAAAACGAACTTGAGGGTGCGACGTCTAGGCTCGTTTGTAGACTCATACTTTGATGCCTTAATTTTGCACATCTTGTCTTGCTTGAACGCTCATGTGAGTGTGTTGACAAACTGATTCGGAATGAGTTACATGCCGAGTGTGTGTGAGATAATAGTTGTATTCTGTGCTTGCATGCGATACCTAGAACTTGCCCTGTGTGTTTGCAAAGAGAAATAGAAGTTGTTTGGTTTTAGATATGATTGAGGCATTTCTTTGTGTAGCCTGTATGATTGTGAATCCACCAGTGCATATTACCATAGTTAACCCCGTTGAGCCCGAAGTCTATTTTTTGATAACCTTATAATAACCTACATCCCTATGTTTGAATAGTTTGACTGTTTGAACCCATACCTCCTAGAAGCACTTAAATTATTAAAGAGCATATAAAAATCAAAGTGTGGGGTGGTTGTGGAGTAGAAAAAGGGAATCAGAAAAATTACTTAGATGGTGCAATGGCTATTAAAAAAAAAAAGAGGCCAGTGCACCTAAAGAAAAGTGGGGGTCACCTATGAAACAAATGTGGAGGAATGATTGGGCTGAACATGAAAATTGGAATAAAAGGAAGTTTGTATTCAAAGTGCTTAGGGAGGTTAGTCACTATATCCAAATATATCATACCCGTCCCTTAGCCTACATTACAACCAAATAAAGACCTCTTGATCTTGGACTGAACAGCTCGATTAGTAAAGTATTACACTAGGGGCAAGCTTATGGTGTATTTGTGTGGCATGTGAATGTTCTTTGCTGAGAGTGAGTGAATTTTGTCTATCTATGGTTCCTTGTTGCTTGAATTTTATGTGTGTGGAACTTCTCTCAGAATTGTGATGTGAGGGCATGTGACTCAGGAAGAAAAAGTGAGTATTCACATCTGTTTAGAGTAACTACAGTAAGCACGAATGTGTCATGGTGTAGAGTCTGCATCTGAGGTATGACTGTTGCACTGCTTAGGTTGTTCTTGCATAATGACGGGTGTGACATAAACTTGGGGCAATGCATCTAAAGGTTAGGCCTAGAAGTGTGGTTTAACTTGCTCGAGGACGAGCAAAGGTTTAAGTGTGGGGTGTTGATAATAGGTGAATTTAACTATAATTAGGCCCTAAAGAACCACCTTCTTGTATGGTTTTGATGGTAAAAGTGATAACAAAATGCTCTGATTAGCGCTTTTCATGCGTTGCAGGTTATATATGACAAGAGAAGGCTATGGAGTACTTTTGGGATCAAATATGGAGAAAAAGAGGCCAAACGTAAAATATCCGCCAAGTGAACCACGCGAAGGCAGCTCAAGCCAGGCCTTGAGATGAATTGCCGCGGTTCCATCGTAACCGCGGCAGAACCGCGGTAGAGGACTATCGCGGACAAGTTGAGATTCAGAGAAGGTGTTTGGCCGTGGTTTTACCGTAACCGCGGCAGAACCACGGCATAGGTGAAAAAGTTCAGGGACTTAAGTGCAAAACACGGGATTTTTAGCCCAAAACCCTATTTTATACACTAGACTTTGCCCAAAGGAGGCATGTGTTATTTTAGAGAGTACTTTGGCAAGAAACACTAATGTGAGAGATCACCCAAAACATCGTATCTTCTTCTTTGTTAATTTTTCTTACAATTATGATTATGAATATTGTTCTAGTTTATTTACCCATAGTTATGAGTAGCTAAATCTTTTGTCTAGGGTTTTGATGGAATCTATTAAGGGATGAACTTCTTGTTTATGTGAATACAGTTTGCTAGTTTTAATTTCTGTTTGTTCAGCTACGTGTTTGTATAGTTAATTGATAGGATCCTCAATTAGTTGTGTCTATTTAGTGTACATAACTTGGGAGAGAGTGCATATTTAGGTGAATGTTGAACAACACCACTCCCAAAGTATAAGAGGGATCTATAACTACAGGTTTAAAGGCGGGATTAGGGGTAACAAAGCCTTGGGTGCAATCTTAAGTGAACTGTGATTAACAAGGCTGCTAGTGTATCTTGGAAGAGTGCATTTAGTAAATTACTGTGATTACTCGGGAGAGATTTACGGTAAGAAGAGCGTTCATGATTGATAGATTGTGTTGGTGAATTTGTATGAAACATAAACAGAAGGAATTCCATCAATAGGGGAAATCATTACCTTAGCGCTTTCTTATTATTGTTTACAACTTAGCATCTTTAGTTTACAACTATTATTTAATATTAATCTTAGTTATTAAAAACACCATCAACTGTGATTCTCAACGTTTGGGAAATTGATTCTAAAGAGTTTAGTAGGTCTAAAGATAGTGATTGATAAGTTAATTCTCTGTGGATTCGACCCTGGGCATAATACTCAGGTTGTATTTGCAACGTCCGCATTATCCTTTTTATAAGGCATAGTTGGGCGTGATCAGTCCCCTCTCTAGAATTTTTTACATATGTAGAATATTCCAAGGTCATTCATAGTAATTCCATAGGGTTCTAGGATCTTCCTAGGGAGATCTCTGTAATTTTTCTAGAACCTTCCTACAATTACTAGCCTTTCTCATATGTAAGCTTTCCATATGAAAAAAATATATGCCAAGTGGTATCTACGTGGCATGATGATGTGGCGGGCCATGAAAAGTACCTTCAAATTTTGTCGGTACAAGGTATATAGAAAAAGCGCTCTTAGGTAAAACCGAGCCAATGGAGTCTCTCAAGTACCTATCGATGGACACCATCGTGAGATCATTGGCTAGGTACCTGACAATATTTTTGTGAAAAATTAGGTATATTAATGAGGTCTCTAGATATATAATATTAATAATATAATTATTATTGCTTACCCTAAAATTACACAATAATTAAATTTGCATGCAGTTTAAAGGATACATGGTTTAATTTAACACGAATAATTAAGAATAATAGATAAATGAATTAAGGTGAAATAAACGATCAAACCACTAGCAAAGTTAAGACCAGGACTAATTTTAGCTTGAATAGTGAGCTCGTCCTCTATTGGATCTTCGGTTCAAGACCAGTCACAAATAAAGAACATAACAACTGAATAATGCCTTTAATAGTAGCTGAAGAACAAAAGTAAACTTTTATTTACTTGAATTGCATATTACAATGTGTCAAACTAAAGAAAAACTTCCTATTTATATGGTAGAAGAGTTTCAGTCCTATTATAAGTCTAAAAAATGTAATAATCTTCTTTTTTCGGTAATTGTTGATCCATAATCGATGTCGAGCGATATTCACGTTGTGATATCTGGTTGAGGGCGAGTATTATGGCCCTCTATCCGTCCTACATAACCATTCACCATATCTCCTTGGCTCTAGAACTTATACTTGGTCCGGGGCGCGTCGCTTTGCCATGTTCGATATCGGATATATCGTTTACTCTCCCTGATTATCGATATGATGGGTCTCTAACCTCGATAACAATCTTATGGATTCGTGCTCCCCCTTCGTTCTCTTATCAGGGAGTCGAGGTAGACATTGCTCCTAATTTTACATTACACAATTGTGAGATGTATGTCGATTATATAAAATATATTAAATAATAATAAGTTAAGCGAATGGATTCTCTTAGTGGCTCTCTGAAATGTGTGTTGCACATCCATTAAGTACACTAATGACTAAAAGTGAGCGTTGGGCCAGTTCTAATTGGATATGAAAATTTTGCTTTGGATCATCAATTTATTGAAGAAATATCAATCCAATTCAAATCCAAAATAAGCTTGGATTGGATTGTATTTTTTAAGTTTAGTTTCGGATTAATCAGTTTGAATATTTTGGATTTTTCGATTTTAAGCCTATAAGTTGATATGTTGATTCTTCTTCTTATTCTTTACAAAAATGAACATCCAAATAAAGTAGTATTCATGTTAAATTTCCATAAAAGTTCCTCATTATCACTACAATTATCTAAGTAAAGTATTCATGCTAGTACTTAAACCATTATCAAGGAAATGCAATAGAGATATCAAGCTCGTTTGCCGAGCAACTAAGGCTCCGTTCTCGAGCATGGACGAGGACCGAGATTGAGGTTGGCAGGGAGGTTTGTTTGAGTGAAAGCCGAAGACATCATCCCCTCCTAATTTCTACCATTCCCCAAAAAGTGGAACGCATCCCGTAAGTATTTTTCTTCTCGAATATTTGGCATTCCCTTTTATTCTTTTTCTAACTGTAACGACCCGACTGGTCGTTTTGATTTCTAGAATCCCGTTCCCCTAAATAAGACTTTCCTTAATTTCTTCTTCTAATTTATGACTTACGGGGATGGTTGGTTCAGGATTTGGAAGAGTTTGGGTTGAAATCAAAACACTTGGTTCCTTAAGGTTGGCTTAAAAGGCCAAGTTTGACTTCGGTAAATATTTTAAGTAAACGGGTCAACATTTTGAGTAAACAACCTCGGAATACAAATTTGAAGGTTCCAATAGGTTCGTATGATAATTTCGGACTTGGGCGTATGTCCGGATCGGGTTTTGGACGACCTGGGAGCGTTTTGACGCCTAATAGTGAAAGGTCATTCCTTAAGGATTTTGAAGTTCTTAAATATTTGGTTTGGAGCGGGTTTTTGTGTTATCGAGGTTCGAACGGAATTCCGAGACAAGGAATAGTTTTGTATTGTCATTTAAGACGGCACGCAAAATTTAGGGGGTGATTCTTAGATTTAGCGTTGTTTTGGGCTTTCTGAGGTTTCTAGCGAGTCCGTTTATGATTTCAAACTTGTCCGTATGTTCGAGCGAGCCCCGGGGGCCCCAATCTTCAATCGGACGAGGCTTGAGTTGAGTTAGGAAATTTTGGAAGGAGTTGAAGCTTCAGGTTGCTGTCATAACCGCACCTGCAGTTGGCCAGCTGCAGGTGCGAGACCGCAGAAGTGGTCATCCCTTCGCAGGTGTGGCCCAAGGGGAGGAGCCCAGGAACCGCAGATGCGGCCCCAGCCAGCCTAGTCAAACTCTGCAGATACAGACCTCTCCTCGCAGATGCGGTCCCCTAACCGTAGGTGTGGAAACCACTGAAGGCAGTGCCTTCGTTTAATACAGAAAATGTGTTATTTTTGACATATTTCATTCATTTCTTACGCAATTTGGGGGCTCCAAAAGAGCATATTTCAGCCTAACATTGTGAGGTAAGATATTCCTACTTAAAATGAGTTTAATACATAGTTTAGGGGTAGATTACACCATGTAAATTAGTGAAAATCGTGGGTTTAGAGTAAAATCTAGGGTTTTGATAAAAACAAGAATTAACCACGAAATTCATTAGGAAATGAAGTAAAAATCATATATTCTTGATCCTTAGGTTATAGGTAACAACTTCCCTCGAAAAGTTTCGAAATCCGGGCACGTGAGCCTAGGGATGAATTTTAGGGAACTTGTATTTAGAATTGGGAAATTACTTTAATAGTTAGAATATGAACTCTTGAGCTTGTATTGACTAGTTCTTACCCCATTTGATTAGTTTTGGATCATTCGGCTCCTAATTGAGGGTTTGAGCGCGTTCTTGAAATTGGAAGTAAGCTTTGGAGCAAGGTGAGTCTCCTTTCTAACCTCGTAAAAGGGGAATAACCCCTAGGTAAACTAAATGAATGTATGTGACTGTTAGTGGGGGCTACGTACACATGTGGTGACGAGAGTCAGTGTGTAGCTACTATTATGCTAATTGTCCGGGTAGTTTAGGGCTCGTATCATGCCATACTTGCAAATGTTTGCATTGTTGTTTGCTACTGAGATCACTTAGGACATGCTAGGAATCATAAATAAATATAAACGAATGTACGCACTTACTTGAGAACTTGTATGAAATTGTTTGATTATAATTCAGCAATGTGTGCTTACTTGATAATAATTGCTATTTGTGGACCAGGCCGATCACCTCGGTAGAAATAGATGCATCTATGGTTCGCGCCATTCAACCCTCTGGCAGTGCACTGTTATTATTATGTGGACAGGGTCATACCACCTCGGCATAATGTGCGCATGTTGTTTATATGGAATTCATCCATGATTTACTCTGTTTAAATGCTTTGAAATGTAAGTTATTATTTGACGTGACTGCGATTGATATACTGTTTCTCCTTGTTATGATGCTGTCATTATATTCATACTATCCATTCTTAGCGAAAACCTTAAATATTATTGATATTGACCTTAGTAAGTGTCAAGTCGACCCCTCGTCACTACTTCTTCGAGGTTAGAATAGATACTTGATGGGTACATGTTGTTTATGTACTCATACTAAGCTTTTGTACTTAATTGTACATGATCTGAGGCAGGTGCATCTAGTTACCCCTCCGGTGCGCGTTCCTAACTCCTGATTGAGATCTCACGGTGAGCTGCCCTTCTGAGCCGTTCAACAACATACCAGAGTTCTCTTCTTTTGTTTTTGATTATATATTGTCTATTCTATTTTAAGCAGTATGATAGTGGTATTTTTGTACATTCTACTAGTTGCCCTAGTACTTGTGATACTAGTTCCTAGCACACACTTGTAGACTATTATTTTGGGATGTATTTATATTATTACAAACTTGTTAATTATTGACTGATTAAAAGCTTAAATGTTAATTGAAAATGTTGGGGTTATTTTGATAAAAATAATGAGAACCCATTAGTTGAATTAGAGTTGGCTTACCTGACAACGGTGTCGGGCGCCATCACGACCTATGATAGAATTCGGGTCATGACACTAACTGCCTGTGTTTGTCGTTGTGCAGCAGTTGCCCGGGTTCCTAATGCAGTCCCCTACTTTAAGGACTGGATCGAGGGGATCTACTGTAAGGCCCCGAAATTTTTTTCGAGTAATTTAAGATTTCGTCGTGCCAAGGTAGGCTAAATTATTTTATTTCGTGTGCAAATGAGGATTTATGATATGATGGATATCAATTGGATATGTTAATAAGCATATAAGTCATATTAGAAGTGAATTGGGGTCTAAGGAGAGGCCTAAGTCTAAGCCAAGTTGGAAAATTTCATATTACACGAAAGTTGTAGATGAGTGCGCACAAGACCTCACTTTGGAAGATCATATCTCCAGTTATATAAGGATTTGTGTGATGCACAACCTATCAAATTAAATCCCTTTGAGTCTAGTTTCCAACGCAATAAACCGTTCATCATTTGGAGGTGTATACAGAAAGTTATGACCATTTTACTGGGCATCTATCACTAGCGCGCCCAGGTGCGCGATCCCGCTAATGGACGCGCATATTGCGAAGTATTATGCCTTCGTCGCGCTACTTTAGCGCGCCCAGGTGCGCGACCGCACTAGTGGAAGGCTTCTAAATACACCAAGACTGGGTCTAGACGGTTCCCAAGTCATTTTTGGAGCAAGGGCTTGCTCTCTCAAGAGGAATCCGTCCCACTCTTCATTTCTATGATCCAAGGTAAGATTTTCTGAGTATTTTGAGTTAATTACTACTCCTAAACACTTATATTAACATGGATTGATCTTGAAAATCCATAGATTTCCATTCAAATCCTTGAATTTATCAAGAACACCACAAGTGGGGATTCTTAAAATTCTTACTACAAGAGGTAT